>JAJOOH010014684.1:0-22542 GCA_029582605.1 Solanum gracilifrons | reverse complement strand
ATATATTAAAGCAGTTCTTAAAATTATCATTTTTAAAACTTATTTATATTAATAACAGTACACTTACTTGAATTGAATATTAATATAAATAAGTTTTAAAAATGATAGTTTTAAGAACTACTTTAAATTTCTATTTTGTTTTTTAAAAAAAAAAATTTTAAATTGTTATTTATAATTTAAAATAATTACAGAAGATAAAATAGTAATTTATCATTTAATCCTATCATTTAATAATTTAAAAATATCTATTTTTTGTAGTGCTGACATGTGAAATTTTTTTCTCTCCGTTTATATATAAGATAGATAAGCACATGTTCATACTATTCTTTGTTAACTATAAATAGAGGGTTTCCTCACATTTCTAAACTATGAGCTTTTTTAAGTTTTCTATTCCCCTCTTTTTAAAAAGTCAAGTGTGATTTACAGATGTTGAAAATCTCAAAGTTCTGTGGAATTTGAACACTCCATAACTTAAATGTTGAATTAATATAATACTCCAACTAAAAACATACACTGTAGCATATCTTTTATATTTTATATCAATATTTATTTATTTATATTATATTAAAAGCAGGAACTCCAATAATACAATATAACTATGTAACACACGATTGAGGAGGGGGAGAAACTATGATTACGATGTGTACTAAGAGATTTTAACAGTGATATTTTTATTTTTATATATAACAATTAATTTTAAAATGAGAAAAAAGTCAAAAAAAGAAAATGATAAATCTAATTAAACACCATAGAGAGGTGTCACAAACCTTATCTATATCTAGCTTTATATTATAAATATTTATAGGTGTTTTCGGATATTGATTTGACAATTTCAGTAGTAATAATAAGAAAGTTCACACCCACTATTCATAGAAATTTATACTTTAGTATTCCATTTATAATTGTTTACTTAAAGTTTTAATCTAATAATATTGACATTATTTTTAAAAAATAGTATAGTACATGGTTTGATATTCACGTGCAACACACGTGTATCAAAACCAGTTGATTTGGGCTCAATAACTATGAGTAAATTTATTGGAAAAGTATATTAAATTGTATTTTCATGTCATAATAATAGTTGATCTCTAAGTTTGAACTCTTAAAAATAAATTTTAGCATAGCTAGTCAACTTCTTCAACATCTATCCTAACCTTAAAAGAAAACTATGACAAATTGTCTTAGATACGTCCAAAGACTTTTGATGTATTGTACGTTGATTTTTTTTTTCCAGTTACTTTTGATATCTCATTCTTGTAAAATGTTCTTTTTCTAGTTAAATAAGAAGATTTTACTAGTTTTATTCAATTCTTGAATTCTATATATTATTTCTTAAATTTAGATATGTATCATTTTTTAGATTTTAAATCATGTCTAATAAGCTTTAAATTGATAAAAAAATAGTTACGTAATAAAAATTTCTTCTTTACTTTAATTTTATTAGCTTTTATTACAATAACACAATAATTCATACTACTGTTGAATTAATTTATGTGTTTTCTCAACATACATTAGAGGGCTCAAAGTACATATGATTTTTTGGCCTATTGCGGAAGGAACTTTTGTGGAATGTTTCATGATTTTCCCTCTCTAATCTCTTTAGAATATAAAAAGTAGAATCCAAAGACAGAATAAAAAAATATTTAGATACATAGATTATAAAAAAATTGTATTCATTGTTATAAAAAATACATTTATTGCATAAGATATTTAGGGTCCTTAAATGATCTGCAGGAACTAAAAAGTGAAAACATGATTACTCCTACTCCATTCTCAGAATGATAAACACACATAAAAGGACTAAATAGTTTTGGGCAAATTTTGAGGAAGCGTTTAAAGGAAGGAAGGGCTCCCATTTTCTGGGACAAACTTTTGCATCCACACATGTTTTCCGTTGATACTCAATTTAGCTTCGGACTCATTCTGAAGAATAAACTCTATAATTCTAGGTATAGCAAACACAATTCGAACATAAAGAGCTTGTTCATGGGACTTCACCTCGTGCATTAGAATGCACTCAATGTATTCTCCAAAAATCGGTGTACTGAATTCCCTAATTTCCAATTCAGTAATAGGATAGTCCTTCGAGAAAGTAACAAACATTGTTAGCTCTTCATCTGGTACGTTATGTCCCTTCATGTCA
Organism: Solanum gracilifrons; assembly: GCA_029582605.1. Classification (NCBI taxonomy): domain Eukaryota; kingdom Viridiplantae; phylum Streptophyta; class Magnoliopsida; order Solanales; family Solanaceae; genus Solanum; species Solanum gracilifrons. The sequence goes on along the minus strand of JAJOOH010014684.1, from coordinate 20,399 downwards.
CCTTCAATCCCCAACTCAGAAATTCTTTTGATTAAATATGACTCATCATGAGGTGGCACCACTGACATGTTGCTTTTCATCGAAGTTTGTTCAGAACTTCTATTCAAGGAGTCTCTCACAATATCTGGCAATATCTTAAGACAAACATGAATTACAATTTTTCTTATCCCACTGGTTGCACCATTTCAATTTTGATAGAAAAATAAGAGGGATAAATCCTTTCTAGTAACTTTTTGAGTTAGCGGAATCTCATTTTCATTGGTTGAGAGAAGAAACTTAGTACCATCAATGCATTTGAGACAGGTTATCGCCTCATCAGCAAGTTGATTAATAAAACATAGAGTGAAGGATGTTCTCTTTCTAGTAACATCATTGAAAAGCCAAGTCTGCTCAAACCAAATCTACAACGCCAATATCTTCATAGTTTCAAAAGGATCACGCTGAAGGTCAATAATAAGGAGAGAATAAAGTTTTCGTACAATCGTAGGAAAATGATTGAATTCCTCCATTGTGATTTGAGAAGCTTTATCAACAATACCAATTCATGTTTGTAGTGATCAGACCTAAAATTATCACAAATTGAATTAGAAAGAATCAAGTTAAAAAAAATTAGCCATAATTGTATCAGAAAAATATGCATATAATTGATAATGGAACAAGAGAAATCAACTAATAAAATTCTAGTATGAAGATAATTATTGTGATCCTAGTAGAAATTTAGCTCTTCTGTCGTAATGTACAAAAAACAATCCTATGATAGACGTAGGGGGAAAATAAAATAAACTTAAGACAAAATCCTAAATGAGGATTAAAATGCCTAGTCTTGGAACCTAACCTCAATCAGAGAGGGTATTTCAATAACCTATCAAGGAATGTACTTTTACATCTATGCAAAGATTTAAATCAAGTGAAGTTTAGTCTACAAAAAGGGTAAAAGTGAATAAAGAGAGGAAGAACAAACCAAAAAGTAACGCCAGGGGAAGGTTATTCTCAAGAACTCAACTCTACAACCCAATCCAACCCAACCTATTCATTTATAGGTGAAAAAACTCTCATTGAGAACTGTTCTAATAAATTTGTTTTTATCCGTGTTCTACCAAAATAAAGAAAGTAATTACGACTTTGGAAGCATTTACAGAAAATGTCCATGATAGTAATTACAACTTTAGAAACATTAAAAGAAAACAAATTGCAGAATAGGTTGTAATAAATGCTTGTGATCTTTCTTGAAATCATGTTGAGACAACTTCACGCACGTCATATACAAAAAAATAATTAGAAAATAAAAAGTCCATGCTACCTAGGATTGTTTACATAATCACAAAATGTAAGAAGACATAAAATTTTCTCTTTTACTTATAAAATGAACTTCATCTTGTTAATGTAGGGAGAAATAGTTTTAAAGAATAAATATATTTAGAACAACTTGATATATTTCTAAATAGCTTGATAAAATAATTATACTTCATATTTTACAAAAGTTGCCCCTATGAATCAAGTGTGTTAAAAAGTTGGTCTGATAAATATGAATTTTGTTAACTCAAACATAAATTGGGGTAAAACTTCTATGATCAAGTATTCAAGATCATAGTTCAAAAGATACTACCACCAATTCTTTTGGTACAATGGATCATCATTTTAAGCTCAAACTTTCAGAATTATGCTTTGTGATTACTCATACTTGTTGAAAGACTACGTTGAGAAAACATACAATATTAATTTGCGATTTATCAAAAATCTAGAATGTTGTATGAATTATTGTGAAACTATTAATGTGCATAGATGTAAAAACTATTAATACTCAACATCATTTGTTCAGTGGTAGATTTCAAAATATTCACATTTATTACTCTTGTGACGAACAAAAAAGACAGTAGTTCAAGACATATTTATTATGTCTCAAAAAATTGTTTAATTTCCTCCCTAAAGAAGTTCTCACTTTAGTTATGTTTATTGCTTAGCTCCATTGAGTAATCTAGTTCATTTAGTTCCACTCCCAAGTTTATTTCCTTGATTAGTAAACACATTATAATTAACTCTCGTAACATATTTTATGATTTAAAACCTAATATGCGACAGAGTTTAACTGTTAGGATGCATGTACAAGTTACAATTGAGGTAAGGATAGATACATGCTAGTGATGAAACTTGCACCAAAACTTCAAAATATGTCTTACATTATTCATTTTTCCTCAAACTATAAATGATTGTTAATTTGATCAAAATTTATAAAGAATTTTAAAATCCCTTGAAGCGCTTTATGTTCAGTATTTTTGTTTCTATTTGGGAAAAGGGGAAGGGGAAAGAATAGTACATATTACTTATCAGATCATTATTTCCACCTACATGATAGAAAGTGATGGAGTTTATTAAATGAATTGACTCTCAACCCCAAATACCTTCTTTTGTTTGCTTATTTCACTAACTACAAATTCAATCTACTATCAAATTTATTTGCTAGAAATTGTTGCCACATAAATATGAGTGTTTGAAATGTCATGACACTCAATACTTGACAAATTATTTTTACACGTTTCCACAAATTTTAAAATAAAATAATACATTCGATATGCATTTTCTGATGCACTTTGATAAAGTCAAGCACCCCAAGGGCCATAAGAAAGGATTGGTGGTAACTTTCCTTTTGGATCAACATTTTTCTTTAAATGCCTATATATTAGTTTTTCCTATTTTCATGAGAACTAATAGAAGAAGATCTATGGTAAGCGGTAAAATTTATGTTGACATAAGGAATAAGAGCATGAAAATTTATTTAGTTAATTTTATTAAAAGAATACATATATATTAATTAGTTGTTGCTATCACCAAAGAATGATTTCAAACTACGAGACTTTATTTGTTTTATGATTTTTGACTATGAAAAATTTAATAATAATTATAAATATTTTATTTTTCATTTTTGTATGCCGATGACGAGAAAGAAAGTCTTTGAATTTGTACCTACCCTAGTGATGTGCGGCTAGCCCTAAAATAGTATTGTATATTGGAAAAGGATTCTCAAAGGACTTCAACTTAATGTCATGGAAGAATACTATTATCATTATTTTTTAAAAGCAAGTCTCTAATTTTGTCAAAATCTTTTCCAGGTTAGTTTGAGTTAATATTTTACTACCACTAATCCATACACATCTAGCTAGTGTTGGGTGGCTAATTCCCTTTTTTATATTGTATGCTATTTGATAAATGACAAATAATCTATAAAAATAGGTTTACTCAGAGAGCATATATGTGCAAATGTAATGACATGTGAAGCATGTTCATACAACATGTTATTTATGATAAGTGAAGATGTAGCGAATCTCTTGAGATAATTAAGCAGACACGGCTAGGAAAGAATCTTATGAGGAGAACATCTATTAAGGAAACTTTTTCCCATTAAGATAGTATTTCCATACGGAATAATTCTATGTTGCAGAGCAACATCCTAATTATTTTTCTTATTGTTTATATGGACAAAAGGATTATTACTAGACACAATTTAAGTAGGTATTACATCTATTATAACATAGTTCTCTACCAAACAATAGTCATCAAATTAAGGAGTTGTTCGTAAAATCTAGGATTGAAAGTGAAGAACTAAATTTAATAGATATTTTTGTCTAGTTTGAGTTTGTAAGTTGAAATGCAAGTTGTTACTTACTTTACTAGTCTCATTCTTGATTAAGTAGTAGTTGTGGTGTAAGTAATACTTCAAAGTTTCAAATATAAGAGTTTATATTCTTTCAAGAGGCATACCAAGAGTAAACTATTGAGTTGGGGGTACTAGAGTTAGTCCTATAGATTGTATAGTTGTGATTTTTACTCATTAACCAAGAGGTTTTTCATGGTAAACATGTAATGATAAGACATTTTATCTTGTTTCATTCTTTTTTGCATTTATAGGATTCTTATAGTGACCCCAAGTCATTTATGACTGGAAAGGACTGCCAATTTGGTCACCTGGTAATCCATTTGGTTTTTATGCAAGTTTCTGTATTTTGGAGCTTTTGAAATTTAATGGTTGACTTCGGTCAAAACTTCAGGTAGACGACCTCAAAATGCAATTTTGATGATTCTATTAGCTCTGGAACGTCGAGTTTAGCCTAGAAGTACCTTTGGTGTAGATCTTTACCACAATAACGTTGTCCATAGATCAAATTATTTCCTGAATTGGATTTTACTTAAATGTCTATGATTGCATTGTGTGTGCTCAGGGTAGAAGTCATGAGCCTTCCAAGCTCATTTTGAGCAACCTTGTAGCAATAACTTAAAATGAAGTTTTAGTGCGAGACCCACCTTTTATCCGGAATACCTCGATTAGAAGTTTCGCATCTCACTTAAGTTCAAAAAAGCTAAGTTTGGTGGGGTTGCATAGTTTTTTTTGTGTGTACGAGGTTTCGAATAAATCTCGAGTGCCCTATCAGGGATTTTGTACTTTGGGGAACCAACTAGTGTGCATAAGCTAGTGCAACCTCAATTTACCCTTCATTTTTGCGCGCCTCAGGCCACATATATTGTGATTGATAGTTTGGTCTCTATATTAACCCAAACCTATGAGGTTTCCCATTGCATTTGCATTCCTATACCGTGATTGCCTAGGTAAAAGAGCTGACCTTTCACGTTCGTGTGTTAGACATCATGTTTGGGATGCTTTGGAGGCCTGTCCTTCCACGATCTCGGAGGTCATTTGATTAGTCTTCATAATAAAGAGCAATCATAATTTCAGCTTAGTTACACATTTCAAATTCTTATTATGGGAGTTGTCCCGTTATGTTTTGGAGATGGTTGTGGATATGAGGAGCAGGATAAGCTTGTTTATGTTTGGGTTGTCTCGCTTGTCGAGTAAGGAGGGTAAGGCAGCTATGTTGATAGGGGACATGGACATAGACATGCTTATGATCCATGTGCAATAGGTTGAGGAAGACAACTTGAGAGATATGGAAGAGATCTGCAGCAAGAAGGCTAAGACAATATGTCATCTTCTCAACAAAGGCTAACTGGAACTACTCCATCGTCTACTAGTGCACTTGCACCAAAGAACATAGATGAGTTTAGGAATCAGAAATCACCAAACTTCAGAGCTCGACCTGCTCAATCTTAGGGTAGTGTGGCATAAGGAGGTATCTGGGCTCCTACATATGCTAAGTGTGGTAGGAACCACCTAGGAGCATGTTGTGATAGCTCCAGTGGATGCTTCAAGTGTGATTAGACAGGTCACTTCATAAGAGAGTTCCCTAAGAACATGCAAGGTAATGTCAATGGGGGCAATATAGCCCAATCTTCTTCAGGGGCTCCGGCAGACATGGTTGTACCTAGAGGAGCTACTTCAGGGATAGGCGGAGGAGCAAACCATCTCTACGCTATCACCGCTCGCCAAGAGTATGAGAATTCACCAAATGTTGTCATTGGTATGATCAAAGTCTTTACTTTTGATGTGTATGCATTGCTTGATCCAAGTGTGAGTCTATCCTTTGTTACTCCGTATATTGTTATGAGATTTGATATCCTTCCTGAACGACTTCTTGTGCCCTTCGGTGTTTCCACACCTGTTGGTGAGTCTATTCTAGCTAAGAGAGTTTATCGTGATTGTACCATATCTGTCAATCACAAGGACATCATGGCTGACTTAGTCGAGTTAGACATGGTGGACTTTGATGTTATTCTAGGTATGGATTGGCTTCATGCTTGTTATGCCTCAGTTGATTGTAGAATTCGAGTAGTTAAGTTCCAGTTTCCTAATGAGCCAGTTATAGAGTGGAGGAGTAGTTAAGTAGTGCCTAAGGGTCATTTTATTTCGTACCTTAAGGCCAGAAAGTTAGTTTCCATGGGGTGCATCTTTCACTAGGTCCAAGTCAATGAGTCTAGTGTTAAGACACCACCTATTGAGTCAGTTCCTGTTGTGAATGAGTTTCCAGATGTCTTCCCAAATGATCTTCCTAGAGTCCCTCTTGAGAAAGAAATAGACTTCGGCATATATATTCTTCCTGATACTTGACCTATTTCTATTCTGCCATATAGAATGGCTCCAGCTGAGTTGAAAGAGTTAAAAGAGCAATTGAAATACCTTTTTGATAAGGGTTTTATTCAACCTAGTGTCTCACCTTGGGGCGCTCTTGTCTTATTTGTGAGGAAGAAATATGGTTATCTTAGGATGTGTATTGATTACCGCCAATTGAATAATGTTACCATAAATAATAAGATCCCCTTTTGAGAATTGATGATCTATTTGATCAACTTCAAGGTGCCACTTGCTTTTCTAAGATAGACCTCAGATGAGGCTATCATTAGTTGAGAGTAAGGGAATGTGACATCTCGAAGACAACATTCAGGACCTGCTATGGTCATTATGAGTTTCTTGTCATGTCTTTTGGTTTGACTAATACTCCTACAACGTTCATGGACCTTATGAACAGAGTATTTAAGCCATCTCTGGATATGTTTGTTATCGTGTTTATTGATGACATTCTAATTTATTCGAGGAATGGGAAGGATCTTGTTAGTCATAACAGAATAGTTCTTCAAACTCTCAGAGATGGAGAGGTTTATGCCAAATTTCCAAGTGTGAGTTTTGGGTTGAGTCTGTGGCGTTCTTAGGCCACATTGTTTCTGGTGAAGGGATTCATGTTGACACTCAAAAGATTGAAGCAATGCAGAACTGGCCTAAACCCACATCTCCAACTAATATGAATAGTTTGTTGGGATTGGTTGGTTACTATAAGAGGTTTGTCAAGGGATTTTCATTGATTTCGTCCCCGTTGAAAAAGTTGACTCAGAAGACAGTGAAGTTACAATGGTCTGAAGCTTGTGAGAAAAACTTTCAGGATTGAAAACCTGGTTAACTACTCCCCCAGTATTGACCCTACTAGAGGGTATAAAACGTTTTGTGGTGTATTGTGATGCATCCAGAGTTTAACTAGGATGTGTATTGATACAGAATGACAAAGTTATAGCTTATGCCTCTAGACAACTTAAGATTCACGAGAAGAATTACCTGACATATGATCTCGAGTTTGCTGTGGTACTGTTTGCTTTGAAAATATGGTGTAACTATCTTTATGGTGTTCATGTAGATGTGTTCATTGATCATAACAGTCTTCAATATGTACTTAATCAGAAAGAGCTTAATCTCAGACAGACGAGGTGGTTAGAGTTACTCAAGGATTATGACATGAGTATTCTGTATCACCCTTGTAAGGCTAATGTTGTTGCTGATACTTTGAGAAGGTTATCAATGGGTATTACTGCCCATGTTGAGGAAAGCCAGAAAGTATTATCCAAAGATGTGTACAAACTTGCATGATTTAGAGTCCGGTTAATGGATTCCAACGAAGGTGGAGTGGCGGTGATGAACGGGGATGAATCATAAACAGTGTTTGAAGTGAAAGAGAAACCAAGATCCTATTTTGCTTGAATTGAAGGCAAATTTTCATAAGAAAAAAGTAATAGGGGGAGATGGTGTGTTGAGGTATTAAGGTAGATTGTGTGTACCAAAGGTGGATGAAATTCAAGAGAGGATCATGGAGGAAGCTCATAGTTCCAGATACTTTATCCATCCTAGTTCCACAAAGATGTATCGTAACTTGAGAGAATTCTATTGGTGGAGTAGTATGAAGGGGTGTATTGCAGAGTTCGTCGCTAAGTGCCCGAATTGCCAAAAAGTCAAAGTAGAGCACCAAAGGCCCAGTGGTATGGCTCAGAATATAGATCTTCTGGAATAGAAGTGGGAGATGACAAATATGGATTTCATTGCTGGTTTGTCGCGGTCTAAAAGACACCATAATTCGATTTGGGTGATTGTAGATCAGATGACTAAATCAACCCATTTCTTGTCGGTAAATACTACCTTTTCAGCAGAAGATTATTCATGGTTATATATTCAAGAAATAGTCAGATTTCATGGATTCTAGTGTCGATCATTTCAGATAGAGGTGCGCAATTCACCGCACAATTTCGGAAGTCTTTCTAGAAAGGTTTGGGCTCAAAGGTAAATTTGAGTACTACCTTCCATCCTCAGACTGATGGTCAAGCAGAGCGCACAATTCAAACTTTAGAGGATATGTTGAGGGCTTGTGTGATCGATTTCAAAGGTAATTGGTATGATCACTTACCTCTCATAGAGTTTGCGTACAACAATAGTTATAACTCTAGCATCCAGATGGTTCCATATGAGGCTCTTTATGGGAGAAGATGTAGATCTCCTATTGGATGGTTTGAGGTTGGTGAAGTTGGGTGATTAACGTTTCAAAGACACTTCATCCAGTTCTAAGTGTCAATGATCGCTAGTCAGTATATAACCCAACTAAATGAGTTGGGGTCGATCCCAACTAAATGAGTTGGGGTCGATCCCACAGAGAGTAGCTTTTCCTTCGAATTCAATTATAGAAGTATGACAACAATATCTTAAACTGAACACTTACTGCACCTTTTTGGTTTAAACTTCCAATTTCATGTTATAATTATCAATCGAATTCAACCCTTAACAAGAAACGATCAAATAGCGAGGTAACACTTGGGGAATTGACCAACAAATTATTGAATTCAAGTTAGTGGATGAACATTAATGCTCACAATAGGATAAATTGTCGTGGGTAGGTCAGACTATATGTAAAGCAATTTTCTCTCGAACAATTACCTTATCTTTGTCGAATTCTCTCGAACTTCATCATTAGATGGAAGATGCCCAGCCCTCGTCCTCATCAAATCTACTCTCTCGAGCTAGATACAAATGATAGATTCCACGTTTCACTTTCTCAAGCTGAAATCATGGTGACCCACTACTAAGGATGCTAAATTTGCTACTTTGGCTCTGTACTTCTCTCTCGAGCAAGCACAAAACACTGAACTTGTTACACTAATCATGCTAGACGACCTCAAAATGCAGCAACAATTCATACCTACTTCAAATTAACACCATTATTCGCAAATCAATGACACCCACTTAGAAAAACTCAACAATTGATAATATCGTCAAAACCCCAATGTTAGGGTTTTAGTCAATCATGATGAAAAGATGAAAATCGACACTTGCCATATTTTTCTTAGCTGGGTAAATGAAGTTTTGAAGTTAAAATCAACTACAATCTTCTTTGTAACAAAATTTCAACCAAAAACCTAGCTAACATCACTTGAAATCCAGAATGGTAGTGTATTTACTCTCAATCTTGTGTTCCTCACGTTTCTAAATGCCTTTTCTCTCTTCCAAAAATCAATTTATGCAAGTATGATATGAAGCTAGTTGGAACCAATTGGCGAGGTAAGTCGGGCTTCGGCGACTCGCCAATTTTCCTTCATCTCACCTTTATTTTTCACCTCTTCTTAGTCCAGCCAGTGTAATTTTAGGTGAGCCAGATCGAGGTCACCGAGCGATTCCGCGATGCGCCCTTTTTCCTTTCCATTCGCCCATCGGCTCCATTAGTATTTTTGGCGACCTGGTCATCCATCACCGAAGTGATCGGCGAAACGCCGAGTGGAATTACTGCTCGCCGAAGTTACCCCTAATTCAGCCTCAGCGTTTTGTAACTTTAGGCGATAGGGTGTCAACTTGGTGTGTCGCCGAGTGACCTCGGCGATTATCAGGCTTGTCTTTCCCTTCTCTTTCTTGCTCGTGTTGTCTTTATTTCCCTTTTCTGTCTTAGCTCTGTTCCTCAATCCATGTATCTGAATATCAATGGTTTTACATCAATTGTTGGCACAAAATAAGCATTTAAGGACACTAAATCTGTATAAATAATGCCCTAAATGAGTCCAAATCTCAAACTCATCAACACACCCAACTTAAAATTTTGCTTGTCCTCAAGTAAAACTTAAGTTCGGCAGTTAAAAAAGGATGTCTCAAATAGTGCTACACAAGACTCAATCATGAATGCACACAAAAAGACTGAACTTACTCATGCAAAGATCAATTGCGCACTAAAAGATTCAAGCTGTGACTCACCATTATCAAAGATTCTCAAGTTCACCATACTTGCTTCAAATTCAAGTTCAAGCTCAGCAAAGGTATTCAAATGCCCTGACACAAAGAATGATTCCATAATCACACACAATGGTTCAACAATTTATTTCTCCGGAATCACAATCAACACTCACACTCACAAAGATGAACACATGCATGACTCCACCCATAGGTTTGTCCTTATTTTCTAATCTACACTTGTTTCAGCTCATTCAAGATCAAAAAGGTCTTTTCAAGGCTTGTAACGGGGTTGAGTGTAAAAGTATGGTCATTTAGGCTCAGTGGTTGCTACCCTCATGAAATGTTGTGTGAACAACATTTCCTTCCCCTTGCTTCCTGATTTTCATTCATGCTCAAAAGTCACCCTATTATTTATTTTCAATGAAACTTTGGACACCCTATTTCTTTTCACAACTTTATTTCAGATATATTTTTATTTTTTTTTGTATGGAAGGGTTCCATCTTTTTCAAAACCATGAGTTCTAACTTTTTCAAAACCATGGGTAGAGGGGAATTTCTTCACATTCTTTGATTTAACTTCTCTTTCCACCACACCCCCAACTTAGGCTTTTGGCCTAAGTTGGTTATTCAAAAAAACCACATCTCATGAGGATTAAGGGTGAATGGATAAAAAAAGATCACAATTGCATCAAGTTTCTTCTATGAAACGGGTAAGGCTCAAAGGGTGCTCAAACAAAGATCACACACTCACAAGGTAGGCCACAAAAGAGGTATAATGTCAAATTGTTTCACTCTTTAAAATGGTTGCCTAAGATCATTTGAAGGGCTCACATCACTTGGTCAGCCGGACCAACGGGGATAATTTTAGGTGTCATCACACATGGTTCACGGTAAGCTCATCACACAAGGCATTGGCACCAATATCAAACAAAACTCCACACTTTCGCTAATGTGCAAAGTTCATCACGAGAGACTCATTCGATAATCGGCTAGTCACAACTAGATGCAAAAAGTTCACATATTGTCTATGCAACTTCATTTGGCCTCATCGTAGCCGCACATTTATTTTTGTTCGATTATGAGCAATATTCAAATCATCGGTATTGATCAAGACCGATACTCAAATTTACAAGAGAACAACCACATGCAAACACAATCAAGGGGTGGCAAAAATGGATCAAAAAGGGTCCAAGCACACCGTAGAAATTCACTAACCACAAGTACACAGCCCCACCAAAAGCATTCAACATTGTCCCCAATGTGAGTAGAGAACGGATACTCCCACTAATAAAACAAGAATAAAAAAAAAACTAGAAAATAAAGATAAAATTCTAGTATGTAAACATGCAGAGCAAGGTGAGGAGGAATCTTCACTAAGCGCCCAGTCGACGAGAAGATGAGACAGTCGACGAATGCTTCGGCAGTGCACCCAATGAGTAGAATATTGCCTTTTGTTTCAGTTGGTGACACTCACAAAAAGGGGCAGATCGGCAGAGATGTCGGTGGTCACCAAACAGGTCGGCGACTCGCATAATTGGATTGGAGCTTCGCCGACCGATCATTGAGTTACGCTGTCAGTGATGAAGTAAAAGGATGAGGAAAATTGGGTCGCCAAAGACATCGGCGATTCGCCAAGTGATAAAGGTCTCCTGCCGAATGTTCTAGAATCTCAGCCCTATTTTTGAAGTCCATATGGCGGACTATGTCGTGCTCGCCGAACGGGTTCGGCGATTCTCCAATAGGATCTTCTTCTCGCATAAAATCCTGCACCTGCAAAATCAACACATATTATTTTAAAATACTAACACTTGGGTTTCCTCTCAAGAAGCGCTTTATTTAACGTCGTGGAACGATATGGAAATGCTCTCAAGCATATTCTAGGTACACCACCTCAATTAGAGAAATCTCTTGGCACTCGCCAAAGAATAACTTCAAATGTTGCCCATTCACCTTAAATGCAGGTCCTTCTTGACCTTAAACGTCTATGGCACCATTTGTGAACACTCGTGTCACTCTAAACGGTCCTGACTATTTGGACTTGAGCTTTTCTGTAAAGCGTCTAAGTTGAGAGTTGTATAGTAACACCGAGTCTCCCACTCTGAACTCCCTCTTAAGGATTTTAGCATCATGTCATTTCTTCATCTTTTCCTTGTATAGGGCAGAACTTTCATAAGTTTTGAACCTGAATTCGTCCAACTCATTTAAATGCTCTACTCTCTCTTTTGAGGTCTTTGTCCGGTCCAGATTTAAAGCTTTCAATGCCCACAATGCTTTGTGTTCCAATTCAACTGGTAGATGGCAAGATTTACCAAAAACTAGTTGTTACACGACATACTGATTGGTATTTTGTATGCGGTACGATACGCCAATAGTGTGTCATCAATCTTTTGAGACCAATCAATTCTATTAGCATTCACTGTCTGTGCCAAGATGCTTTTGATCTCCTGGTTTGACACTTCAACCTGGCCACTCGTTTGGGGATGATAAAGAGTTGCTACTTTGTGTTTCACTCCATACTTTCTCAATGCCAGTTAAAAACCACTTGCTGCAAAAGTGGGATCCCCATCACTAATAATAGACTGAGCAGTACCAAATCTAGCAAAACAACGCTTTTTCCTTCATTGTTTGCAAGTGAAACAACCTCCACTTATTTGGAAACATAATCTACAGCCACCAAGATATACTTATTACCAAACAAACTCACAAATGGGCCCATGAAATCTATACCCCAAACATCAAATAGCTAAACTTCTAAAATGGGTGTAAGAGGCAACTAGTGTCATTTGGACACTACACCTTGTTTATGACATTGAGTGCACTTCTTAACAAACTCATGATCAACTTTGTAGAGAGACGACTGATTTAATGAATCAGGACACAACTTCCAGTTCAAGTGCCAACGATCCCGTGTAGTAATATAACCCAACCAAATAGGTTGGGGTTGAGTTCCAATGGAGCAGCTAGTAGTTGAGAATCAAGTAGAAAAGTAAAATTATGTTCTAGTCAATCATAGCTATAAATATTTACGAGTAAAAGCATATTAAATCAAGAAGTGATTCGAATGTCAATTATCAATGTAGGGTTTGTATTCAACTAATAAACAAAAATAGCAAAAATATAAATATGTGAATTAGGGAGACGAGATTCTTGGGATGTGATACGAATATGGGCTAAAATAAACAACCGGGTAAATGATATTGATAGTAAATCGCTGAACATTTATAACTAAGCTAGACTTTAATTTACCCCGAATCAAATCGTTTCTCTCGAACACCAAATTACAGCAATTAAGCACAGTCTTTGCCTTAGCACATTCACTTTCTCGAGTTGAATGTGTGGGAAAAGGTCAAGGATTCACTATCTCAAGATGAACCCACAGCAACTCAATAACAACATGCTATCGATTTAGTAGTTTTGGTTTTAAACCTCTCTCGAGCAAGCCAAAAACACGAAGATAAAATCGTATTTGCAACTACAATCCCATTAAGTTCAAACACAACTACTAAATAAAATCACATTTAAACAGCAAATAGACTATCAATAAGAAATACCCAACAGTAAATTTAACCCATATTCACATAATCAGACCCTAAGAATTAGGGGTTTTGCTAGACATGATAAAGAGATGGAAATCGATACAACAAGTGTTTCGATCAAATGGGAACGATAGAAAATGTCATTAAACACGTCAAGGATGAAGATTCTTCAAAACTCACTTCCAATTTCTTGGAACTGTAAACCTTCAAATCTTCAAAGCTCAAGAACAATGTCTCCAAAAACTCTAACAACTGAAAAATGTCTAGAAATTCAATAATAATTTGATACTAAGCTACAAATTTAAATAGGTATTTATAGTTTTCAAAAATTTATGTTGCGAAGGGCCACTAGACGCAGTTCGTCGGGATCGCCGATACAGTCGCTAATCCGCCCTTCTGTCTGGTTCATCGCCTTTCAGATTTTGCCTTCAACATCTTTGCATTTTGAATCATTGGGCGATATGGTGCTGCTTCGCGGAACTATTCAGTAACACGCTGGCTGCTCCCTTTCATCACCAACTTGATCTTTTCCTTTAGGGCTCACCACACTGTAACATTAGGCAAGATTAAGTCCGTTTGGTGGCTCTCCTAATGCATTAGGCGATCCTCAGATTTTCATTTCTTTGTTCTTTCAACCGCCTTGTTCCTCTTTTGCATGATAGCGTCCATGCTTTGTCTCTCAATTCAAATGCCTGAAACTTAAGGATATACATTAATTATTGAGATAAAATACACATTTGAGGATACTAAATCTATCAAAATAAATCCCTAAATTAGTCCAAATTGTGGACTCATCAACACCCCCAACTTAAACTTTTGCTTGTCCTCAAGTAAACTCAAGTTCTGCAGTTCAAAAAGGATGCCTCAAACAGTGCTACACAAGACTCAATCATAAATGCACACAAAAAGTCTCAACTTACTTGTGCAAGGATCAATTGTGCACTCAAAGATTCAAGTTGTGACTCACCATTACCAAAGAATCTCAAACTCACTATAATTGCTTCAAATGCAAGTTTGAGCTCAACAAAGGTATTCAAATGCCCTCACACAAAGAATTATTCCATATTCACACACAATGGTTCAATCATTTAAAGCTATGGAATCAAGATCAACACTCACACTCACACTCACAAAGATAAACACAATGCATGATTTCACTCATAGATTTGCCCTTATTTTCCAATCGACTTTTGCTTCAGCTCATTCAAGATCAAAAAGGTCTTTTCAAGGCTTGTAATGGGGCTGAGTGTAATGGTATGATCATTTAGGCTTATAGGCTGAAAATTCTCATGAAATGTGATGTGACCAACACTTTGTTTCCTTCTCTTTACCAATTTCATTCAAGCTCAAAAGTCACCTCTTATTCATCTTCCATGAGTCATTGGGAACTCCATTTTCTTTGTATTTCCACAACTTTATTTCACAACTTTTTCTTTCTTTTTCTTTCTTTTTCTTTCTTTTTCTTTCTTTTTCTTTTTCAATCTTTTTATTTTATATTTAGAGGGTTCGAAGGGGTTCCATTTTTCTCAAAACATGGGCATAAGGGACTTCTTTGCATTTACTTGATTTGCCTTCTCTTTTCACCACACCCGCAACTTAGGCTTTTGGCCTAAGTTGGCTATTCAAACAAACCACAGATCATGAGGATTATAGGTAATGGGTCAATAAAAGGTAGCAATGTTATCAAGTTTCATCCAAGAAAAGGTTTAGGCTCAAAGGGTGCTCAAAAGAAGTTCCCACACTCACAAGGTAAGCCACAAAAGAGGTATAATGTTACATTGGTTCACACTTTTTAAAGTTTCCTAAGATCATCTCAAGAAATGTATCACTTAGTCAACCATACCAACGGGGTAAATTCTAGGTGTCATCGTGCATGGTTCACGGTAAGCTCATCACACAAGGCATTGACACCAAAGTCAAACAAGACTCCACACTTTCACTAGTGTGCAATGTTCATCACAAGAGACTCAATTCGATAATTGGCTAGTCACAACGTGATGCAAATAGTTCACATATTGTTTATGCAACTTCAATTGGCCTCGTTGTAGTCGCGCATTCATTTTTGTTCGATTATGAGCACTATTCAAGTCATCGGTATTGATCTAAACTGAGACTCAAATTTGCCAAAGAACATCCACATTCAAGTACATACAAGAGTGGGCAAAAATTTGTGGAAGGGTCAAAAATCATTTACAATTAAAGCACAAGGAGCCACAATCTCAAACATCCACAAAAAGCAGTGTATAACACAACATTAAGCATAATAACCCAAATATATAATAAGGACGAGAATCATGAATTGCACACAAAGGTGGGCCTTACCCCACCACAAATAAATGAATTTGTCCTCAAATGCAAACAAAATAATATCCAGAATTTAAAATAAAGAAAGACAGAGAGGGATGTAAAGAGGGGATCTTGTCTAAGCAGTCGTTCTATCTGTCGGGCATCAGTGCCCGATGCATCGGTCTGGATTTGGGCATTAGTGCCCAGAGACATCTCAGAAGTGTCAGCTCCACTAGAGACAACAAAAGGTGTATTTGCCAGGGAGGCCTGCACAGCCGCATCTAACATGGCTTCTTCAGTCTCAGTCAGGTCCTCATCTGCAGCTCCCTAAGTCTCCTCAAGTATCTCCTCATCAGTCTCTGCCTTTGACTCAGGCTCGGCTGTCTGCTCCATTCTATCCTCATGTCCGGTGGTAGTCGGAGGTATCTCGGGCACATCTGGAATCTCCACTATTCCAAAGACCATGGACATATTAGTGGATTTCAATTGATCCACATCCTCCTGCAACACAGCTAAAGCGACCTTTAAGGTTGTCACCTCTGTTATGGCTCCTTGGTCATGCTCGCACACTGATATTCTAGTCGCGAAGGCATCAATAGTGGCGCTTAACGGTGTCACAGCATCAGTCAGGGAAATCTGAATCATGTTCGGGATGGAGGCCTCGAGTCTTGCAGCTCGACAGTTGGTAGATTGGGCAAATTGTCCCATCCAAAGTAATGACGCCTGAGTGATCGGAGAACGAGAAACAACAATAACAGTAGGTCTGGGAGGCAGTGCAGCAACAGAAGAATCTGGAGTGTCAGCAGGATTAGAAGTGGCAATAGATGTACCTGAAGGCCCATGGGCCGGAGTAGTCAAAGATGCCTCTGCAGCAGTGTGTCCACAACCAGCGAAGGGTCCACCGGGGCTGCCTTCTTCTTTTCTGCCTGATCCTTTAAATATTCTGCCTCGATCTTCGTATATTAGTTGAGGATGTAGTAATTACTTCCACATACCTCTTAGCATCCCTAGGTACCTGAGCTTGTCTGCACAGCTCGGTGATCATTACTGGGAAGGGGAGTGAGGTCTGGCACTGTTTGGCTCTTATGGACATCTCTTGCTCAATGATCATACCCAAATTAATTAGCTCCCGTGTAATGAATGCGCCAAGACAAGCGACCTTAGAGTGGCGAAGAACGGACTCATTCTGGGATGGCATTATAGTACTGCTAATAAAGCCAAACCAGTACCTTGCAGCTACATGCAGGTCCTTTTCATTATCAGGGCCCCTACCTCTAACCACTTTCGAATTCCATCACAGATAAGAGGAGCCAGCCAGTTTTTTATTCTCTCAAATGACTTAGTCTTCATCCTGTATTGGTGAGGGTCGGCAATATTATTGGTGAACTCCAAGACTGCATTTATCGTAGTGCTGTCACACAACACTTTCTTACCCCGGACTACCACATAGTCAACTGGTTTGAATGCAACCTCTTGCTTCTTTCTTTGTGGAATCAGGGCACTGTATGCACTGTAGAATTTCTTAACCCAACTAGAAATATACGAGTCATGAGGTTTTGTGAAAATTTGGAACTTGTGATATCTTAGACAATCCATTATATCCGGGTAATTGTCGATAACCTATCCGTAGATAGACGTTTTTCCTCAAGAATTGTCCTCAATCCCACAATCTTAAATCTATTCATTGACTTGGGTGGAGGACCCTGTACATGAGGTGGTAGGACTATAGCCTGTTCTAGAACTGGAACAGAATAAATGGTGGGCTGAGGGGTTCTGATCCTAGACGGATCATGCATTTTTTTAGACCGTAACTCTTCCATTTGCGCTGATACATGCTCATCATCATCAGACGCTAAAGTTTGAGGATCCTGATGCTCACCCTCACTCTCAAATGTGGTGGGGTAAGCGGCATAAATATCGTCACTGTTGGAGCTTGCCTGTGGTGACGCAAGTGCTTTGCCTTTACCCTTGCGTTTCCCACCAGTTGTGGTGAGTTTTGTGGCCTTTCTCTTGGATACAATTGCATTCTCATTGAGTGTAATCCCTTTTTCTTTCCCTCAGGGTGGCATGCTTCTTTCAACAACTTTAGATCTACCCTTGTCTGCAAAACATCAGGAAAAAGTTAAAACGAACTTAATCAAATTCATAGAAACACAGTTGCAGAAAGACTCGCCGAATTGGTCGGCGAGTCGCCAAATCGCTTTGGCGAGCTAGGTCAGGCTTGCTGGCAGGATTGGCTTAAAAGTTGTGGAAAATTGGCGATGGGTAAGGCCTTTCGGCGAATCGCCGACAACATTCGGCGAGCAAGGTTCTGCTCGCCGAAAGTTAAAGTGCAAGTAGGGCTCAGGGATGCAGATAAAAGGCGATCAAGAGGACTTTCGGTGAGTCGTTGATGGCACTCAGCAACATCAGGCTTCTCGCTGAAAGTTACAGAACAAATCATCTAATAAAGCATGAAATTAAAGGCGAGATGGGGACCTTTGGCGAACCGCCGAGTGGTTCGGTGAGCTCGACACAGCTCGCCAAACGACCCAACGTGCCTAATTTCAACCCAACTTCTCGAATTCAACTATGTAACCCCAGAAAACAAAATCAAAGCATACACTAGTTAAATTAATCTCAAATCTATAACACCCATCACCCCGAGATACTCAAACATCTCCCAATTTTGCCAAATTTGGCCATTTGACTACTTTTGCCCTTAAGAATGGTATCACCCACTTTATAATTGGGCACATTACGTCGTTTGGCACAAATACGGGCTACTCCAACTTCACCCAACTAAACTCAATGATATGCAAGCACAACCTCACAATATTTACTTCATTTTAAGCACAGGACTATGGGATTTCGACAATCAAAGCATTACGAGCAAGATTAATAATTCAATTCAGTTATTTAAACACTCTAACCCTATCAAAGAGGCCCAACACACATCACTAAGATAAGAGCATTGCAAATGAGTACAAATTCAAATAAACTAAACTCGGGGTTTGGAAAACCAACCTTAGTTGCTGATTAATAAGGACTAAAAAGCTAGACTACAATGTAATCCAAATCCAAGCATCAATCAATCAACTAAAATACTTATAGAGTGCAGAAATATCGAAAATACTAGATGGGTGCGAGTTTGGGGATGAAAAATTAGGGAAAATGAAAGAATTCAAAATTTAAACCTTTGGTACTTGAATAAACCGTCCAGATTTCACGCATTCGGTGATGCTAGTCGTGATCACCGACTACTCGGTGACACGCCGAGTGATCACTTACCTCGCCGAGTTTTACAGGACCCTTAATTAATGAAGGGGGTCCAAACGGTGGACAAGATCGAGATCGCCGACTTGATCGGTGATTCGCCAATAATTTCTTGGGTTCGCCGAGTTTTACAGACTCCATCTTAAAATTGTCTTGAGTCAAACGGTAGATTAGGTTGGGCATGCCGACTGGACTTTAGCTCACCAAACTGTACTTTTTAAACATTTCCACACTTTAACCTGTACAATCAACACACCATTATTCTAAAATAACAATTTAAAGCGATAAAACCTTGGGTTGCCTCCCAAGAGGCGCCTTAGTTAACGTCGTGGCACGACGCAAGTCAACACTCATACTCCACTCTTGGGGTTAGCCATAGCATCACTTGGCAACCCACTGTTTGGCGGCGAGTGGAGATGAGGCATCACATGACCCATAAGATTCTCGAGCAGCTGGATGGATCTAGAATGAGAACCAATCATCTGTTTCATCACTTTGATGTCCTCCTTCATTTCTTCCTGCACTCTATCATGCTCATTTACCTTGTGGAGAATGGTTGAGAGCATTCCTTCGACACGTTTACCCTCATTGTCCTTAGGCCTTCTTTGCTTATGAGGAGGGATGTATTTGTCTTTCCTTTTGCGTTGGACTTCAATCTCCACTATCTTTTTGGCCAACTCATACATCTGAGTCATCAGTGTGGCCAACATGAAGTCCTTCTCTACTTCTTGGTTTGTTTCAACCATGTGATCAAGCAGGTGGCCTGCTATCACATAGGGTTGTTGTGTCATACCACCCGGAATGAGTTAGTCAGCCAATACCTTATTTTTGAAACCAAGGCTTCTGTAAAAGCAATCCAGGAGGACTATATCGGGAATTTCATGAGTTGGGCATTGAACTAGCAGTTCTTTAAACCCTGCCCATGCCTCATGAATCCATTCACCTTCTAATTGTTTGAAGGTTAGAATGCGATCCCTGAATATCATTACTTCTAATGGAGGAAACTTCATTCGCTCGCAAGTACTGCTCGACATACTCACCTCCTCTGTTTCAAAACTCAATCAAGCAAAACACAAAGCTAAAAATTAAGTGAATAGATCTATTACTAACAAGAACAAAATTCAACTTAACTAAAAATTCTCAACTAACACCACTCCCCGGCAGCGGCGTCATTTTGATTTCATGTAGCAGGACACTGCTTCAAGTCCAAGTGCCAACAATCGCGTATAGTAATATAGTCCAACCAAATGGGTTGAGGTCGAGTCTCAAGAGAGCAACTAGTAGTTGAGAATCAAGTAGAAAAGTAAAATTATGTTCTAGTCAATGCTAGCTATAAATATTTACGAGTAAAAGCATATTAAATCAAGAAGTGACACGAATGTCAATTATCAATTGGGGGGGGGGGGGGG
>JAJOOH010014683.1:0-17858 GCA_029582605.1 Solanum gracilifrons | reverse complement strand
TGCCTCAGGTGGTTCAACCATTGGGTTTCTGCTTTCAGGCCACATTTCCATGTTTGGGACTGGTTGAATGAAATGAGAATATGTCTTCAGATATGTCTCTTTTCTATACCAGCTTGAAATTGCTTGTGATGCATCCATGTTCAAGTGGTTCATTGCTGCTATACCATGTGCACATGGGATACCTTTTAATTCCCAAGATCTGCAACTACATTTCTGTTGACCCAAGTTCACAGTATGCTTATATACCCCTTCTAACACTTCAAATCCATCATCACCATTCCATTCAATGTTGCACTGCATTGATCTTGTTACATTGGTATTAAATACCATCATTGCCATTGGAGATATTCCATCTGTCCATGTTTCAGCAAATGCTCTTGACTTACTCACCCTACTCATCACCTTAACTCTAATTTCTTCCAACATAGTTACAATAGTCTTGTTCCTAGGTCCCAAGATCCAAGCATTGAAACTCTCTGCCATGTTGTTATCTATACTATCACATTTTGAAAAAGTTTGGAAAAAAGCTTTGCACCATTTCTCCTTATTGTATTTGATAAGGGCTTCAACTATATCTTTTCCCAACTTGGATAGTACATTTATATTGTACTTAAATTGTGCCTCAAATATTGATCTAGCACAAGCCCAGAATTTCTTCCTTCTCTCTATGCCTCTGAAGTTTTGTGACCAATTTGCTAATATGTGTCTAGCACACATTCTGTGCTCACACTCTGGAAATAGTTCATCTACAGTAGCTATTAGTCCCTGTAGTTGCAAAGAAAAATAAGAAAGATAGTTAAATTTTGATCAAATTAAATTAAAGATAAACAAAAAAAAAGAAATTCAGTTACCTTTTGCATATCACTAATAATAGTGAGCTGGGAACCATTTCCTAGATTAAGATCATTTTGCAGAATGGTCATGAACCATTTCCATGTCAACTTGCTTTCAGTACCAATTACTGCCCATGCTATTGGATACATTTGGTTGTTTGCATCCTTAGCAACAGCTACCAAAAGTTGACCCTTACAAATTCCTTTTAGAAAACACCCATCCAGCCCTATACATCTTCTGCATCCTTGTTGGAAACCATTTTTCATAGCATCAAAACATATATAAAATGAGTGAAACTGTTTCATCCTATTTTCTGATTCTGAATCTTTAAGCTTCACAACATAAGTGCTATCAGGATTTGTTTGGAGTAACACATCCCTGTAGTCTAGGATTCTGTTAAATTTTGCCACATGATCCCCCATAATTTCCTTTAAAATAATTTTCCTTGTTTTTAAGCAAACTGCCTTGCCTACATGAACATTCAACTCTTTCCTCACCAAATCTTGTATTTCCCACCCTTTTATACTAGGCTGAGAAATAATCCTATCATTCAGATACTTACATAAAAATTTTGAATTACACAAAATATTATTGGTGGTCCTGGTGCATCTGTGCCTTGGGTTGTATGTCTTGATAGTGAAGTTCTCACTCCTTCCTTCCTTGCTTGCATACAACAGCCATGGACAACCACTTTTACACTTGACTCTTACTATAGTACTCTCATTCACATACTTGTCTAACTCAACTCCTTTTTTTATAGCATATTTTGTAACTACCTCTCTAAATTCCTTTACACTTTCAAATACCAAACCACACTGCCATATTACAACATCACAAGTAGAATCATATATCACTCTATTACTCTTCTTTCTTCCCCTTAAACTCCCTCCTTCAAGTTCATCATCAGAAATAGTTCTTCTTCATCACTTTGAAAACTATCACAATCAGAACTGTCATAGTATGGCTCATTCTCTGTTAGCTTACCCTTGAATTTTTTTTTGCCTTTTTCAATATCCATGACCCTTCATCAAGTCCAACTTCACCTAAAAACCCTTTTGTTTTTTCCCTCTTCTTTCTCCTCCTACTTTCTTTAAACTTTCTCACATCTTCCTTAACAATCCTCAACTCCTCATGCACATCACTTCCATAGTCAATAGACTAGTCAGAACAAATAGAATCACTGTCTATGTCTTCCTCTGCATTTTCTTGGGCACTTGGTTCAACTTCTTCTTGAATAGAAGGTTTAGTTCCTTGTTGGACAATAGGTTCACCTTCTTCTTCAGTATCAGTCCAATCTATTGAAGAATAATCATCATCAGTTTCTTGTTGGACCCTTGCAACCCCATCATTCTCAACTCTTTCACTAGATGGAAAGGAAGAAGAGGAACCTAACCCTAGATCTGAATTTTTTGGCTGTGCAGTTAAAGAACCATCAAATTCCCCATGTGCATTAAAAGACTCAACCACTTGACTTAAAGATTGACTAATTTGACCTTCATTGGGACTCACATCCTCCAGAATAATGTCATCACACACATAAATATCTATTGTGTCCCCATCATGCATAAATAATGCAATGTTACAAATGTCCATGTCATTTTTTAATTCCACCAAATCACCCCTTAGAAACTTAGCATAAGTTTTTCCTAACTTACTAATCCCAAAAGACTTAGCATAATCTGCAAGTACAGGAATTGACAAATGATCTTCATCCACATTCTCTACATATTCAGTCCTACCCCCAACATATATTGGACCTACCTCACACACCAAGATACCCCCAAATTTGAACCTTAAATTGAGGTACTTAGTAGCCATAGTGTCAACCTATAACCACCAATAACAATCAATATAGGCAACAACAACAAGACAGAGGCAACAACACCAAAAAAACATACAATAACACCAAAACAGAGGCAACAACACCAAAACAGAAGCAACAACACCAAAAAATATACAATAACACCAAAACAGAGGCAACAACACCAAAACAGAAGCAACAAAACCAAATTTAACTCATAAGCATACAATTATACAAGGAAATTATAATAAACAATACAAAAACATAATTGGTACTTAGTAGCCATATTACTCAACATCATACAAATATACATAAGGAAATTACAAAATACCCCACTATTTAACAATACCAAAATAGAATATTGAAATAAAAATCATAGAATCTTAATTTTACTAAAAAGCCCTAATTTTTTGAACTAATTACCAGAAACCCTAATACTCATGCATGCATAAGTTGAACGACTTCATAATAATACATTCATTAAGGGAAAATTATAGTTGAAAACTATAAAATCCCTAATCGAAAACTTAATCGGAAACTATGGCGAAACCTTAGTCAAACTACGGCGAAACCTAAATGAAAAATAGGGTAAAATATAAATGAAAAAGTAAAGGAAATAAACAATAACACATCATAAGAGTGGATAATCACTTACTTGGTAACAATTTCAGACAAGATCGAAAGAAAATCGATCAATCGGCCAAACGCTTCACGAAATCGAGCAAGCCTTCACATCTAAGAACTGCAACTGACCCAAATCCATAAATAGTTTCGCGAAATCTACCCTTTACTCCGTCGATTACATTTCTTAGAGAGCCAAAAGTTCGTCCGTCGATTACACTTCTTACCAAAAGTTAGAGCTTAGTGAGAGGTTTAGAGCTTAGTGAGAGGTTTAGAGATTAGTCCGGAAGTTTTAATCTAGGTGACAAAGTTTGACATTTAATTATCTAGGTAGCTAAAATTTATCCAGGTGGCTAATATTTATCTAGGTGCCATGCGCGTGTAGACACGATTGGAGTGATCAGACAATAAAGGTGTACGCGACAGAGGAATAAACAAGTTCAAGGGGTAATTAAAACGGAATTTAGTTTAGGTGTACACCGTATAAAAAGCTTCAAGTTCAGGGGGGTAATGAGTACTTTTGCCTATAAAATTTGATCGATTCTTGAATTGTATCCACGTAAATTGTTACATAGGGAATAATAAATATTATTTAAAATATATG
This sequence comes from Solanum gracilifrons, assembly GCA_029582605.1. Lineage (NCBI taxonomy): Eukaryota > Viridiplantae > Streptophyta > Magnoliopsida > Solanales > Solanaceae > Solanum > Solanum gracilifrons. Next base: position 13,998 of record JAJOOH010014683.1, on the reverse strand, counting down.
TAAAAAGTACTATAAATCACAATAATTAACAACTTGGAATATTTTAAAAATGTTAATGTTGCACCATAATTATATAATATGTGATAAATTCGATAATTCATTATCTTTACTTTATTTCTTTATAACAATTCTTTTTATGTTGCACTATAACAATTTCTGAACTTGTAAAATTTGTTCGTGTCAAAAATATGACGAATGCATTGCAGTTCGCGTTAAGCGTACCACACATTTCAAAAGACTAATAACTCTGTGAAGTATAAATAATCAAACTTGAATTATTGAAGTATAATCAATATTTTACCCCTTACTAATATTTTCCTTTTTGATCTTTCAAACAACTCAACTTTACTTAGCCTTTTATTCTAAATTATTTTTATGACCACATAAATATGTACCGAGTTTTTTAAACGACAAATATCTATTATCTTTTCTCAAGCATTATACCTAGTGTCATACAAAAGATAGAAGAACTAATTTGTTTTAAAGGAAAAATATAAAGCCAATCAGGACCAAAATAAATAAAACTGGGTATTTGTACACACGTAAAGTGGATTTTAATTCCTTCAAACATCTAGGAATACAAGTCTAGACATCATACACACATAGTTGTCACTTTGTTGGAAAGAGAGACGAGAATCTGCACATGTCAAAATAGCAATCAACTGGAAACAAGAAAACTAGATAGATTTTCAGCTGGTTGACTGGTATGTTCGACGCCTGAGTTGAGATTCTGTACTAGGCTGCTGCAAGAAAATTCTTGTTGGATCATTAGGATCCACATAACTGCAAAATTGATAAAATCATCAAAGAGATCACCACAACATATGTATAACTAAGCAGATTATTGAGAAAACTTGATAGTTGAAAGGGGGAAATAAAGTGACATACGCATGTCTCATCATCTCATCCACAGGAGTTTGTGCTGCTTGAAGAGGATCTACTCTAGCTTCTGCCCTGGACTGTTGGTGGTATCGTCTCACTGAGGCAATTAAATTGAAAAATAGAGGAATAAAAGTTCCACAACCACCTTCCTTGAACAAAATCTTGAATGAGTGAGTGGAGTACAAGGCCCTGTTTTCATTTTCTGGTATAACCTGTAATTGTAGGGCAGAATCAGTCGGAGGAGGCAAATAGTACATGAATAAGCAAATCAATGTATTCAACTTACTGGATTCACATGTCCGGATATATTATTACAGAAAAATATTGGTTGGTTGAATTTTTCGCCATGGACATAAAGCTGCAAAATAAAGCCAATTTAAGCACACTTCAAATTTCATATAATTCTTTCTTTTTGGAGTTCAGTATATCAAATGTTTCATTACTTCAAACTAAAATCATATGACAACACAAAAGCTTTAGCAGGAAAGAGTTTATCAGTCTTCCAAACAAGGAATACATAAGAAGTAGACCCATCCACCATGTACAGGCACAATTTTTTTTATTTTTTAAAAAAAGAAGAGATTCCTCAAGACAGCAAGATGTAACAAAATCTAGTCTGTATAGCAGACCAGTAACAACAGTGATAGACCCCACATAAGAAGCAAGACTAAGTTGAAAATTCTAATGAATAGAACCAAAGAGAAAGGACTAGAACTTCCTGACATAAGAAAAATATAATTCACGAACCCACAAGATGCCCCAATGTAAAATTTCATTCTCGTCATTGACAAAAGATGCTTGTGATGCAACAACCAACCAACCATCCGTAAATTAATTGGGAAGAGTAGTCATGAACCATAACAGAAGTATAGCCATTTAATGGTGAAGTGTAGAGAGAACACCAGCAACCTCATATAACCTTAATAGACAGAAATCAATAAGTTGGAATTGAACAACTTATTTGCATCTTTAAGTGAGTTTTTTCATCTAAGTAATGAATATGGCTAGATTCTTATATAAGTTGCATGATTTCAGGTTGCAATTTATTTGGAGTTGAGAAGATGGAAATAATGAAGAAAATGATCAAAAAGAGCCACAAATGTGCAGGTCTTTACGTAATAAGAGAAGTGCTAAAAGCTAAGGAAATATCTAATCACCATTCTAAACCACTAAAAGCGATATGGTCCATTGAGCAGCAAAAATTTGGCCAACTTCCATTCATAAGTTCAGAATCACCACTGGTGAAGCTAAGTGGTTCTGGAATGCCATTGGCATAAGCTGAATCGCAAAAAGCGATGCTCAATCGAAAATTCAGAAAAATGTAAATTTGAACAAGATTTCGCTATTAGTGAAAATCAAACGCAAAAGGCAGGCACCATATACCCACTTTCATCAAGTGTTATTACGTTGTTATGGTATAAATAAAACAATGTGTTGTAACTTTAGTCATCTTTGGCTAAATTTTCATCTTAGATAGCAAGGATTCATCCACCAAACAACATGCGATTGAAGATTGGATGCTTTTTTTTAAGTATTTCTAAATGTAATAATGAAATTTACTAGTTTTCTTTAATTCCTAGTGTTGTAATCAAATATTTGGTTTAGTTGATGTATTTTCAGATTTAGGACATGATTTTAGGCATAATTTTCACGACAGTTTTTGATTTACTTCTTGGACTTCTGTATTGAATATTATCTTGCTATTTATGAATGGGCCTTTTGCCTGTTTGATTACACTTGTGCTTTATAGCTTTCCCTTTTTCCAAAGAAGGTGATCAACCCTTTGACATATCCTAGTAAGATAATTCACCTTGGGGAAGGGAGTTAGGTTTGGACATGGATTAATTGACAAGACTCTGGGTTAATTGAGGGTCAACTAATCCTAGTCCACTATTGAGGTTAGGGCTAATCCTTCACTCTTGTAACCAAAAGTTAAAATATGCTTAATGCAACTTGGTTAGATTAGAAATAATCAACTAAGTTGGGCTCACGATTGTTGAAGAGAACAGCTATTGGGTAATCAAGGATTGAGTAGTTGTGGTAACTGGGTAATTGATTTTCAAGGGTAATTAAATTGACTTGGGATTAATTGGTGAGGTTTACACAATGCATTGGATTAGATTTGAGTTGATTAAAATCCTAGGCTTTGAAATCCCTTGGATTCCTTTACTTGTGAGTCATTGATCAACTTATTTGCTTCCTCAGATTAGATTAGATACCTCCCACCAAGCCTACAATAAATGAAAAGAAATCATCTAGTGTTTTGTTTCTACTGTGATTAGAACTAGTGACCTCATATCTCCACCAATTTCATTAACCACACCCTTGGGTGCTTCTAAGATTAGATTCTCTTTCTTCAGTTTTAGTACACTTCTTTTTGTAAAGTATTTGGCTTTGGCTTAGGCTTAGGCTTAGGCTTAGGCTTAGCTAATTGGTGATAATTCCTCATTTTCTTGATCGGCGGGATTCACCCAAAATCAGAATTGGGTAAATTGTCCCTATGTGTCACTCTTTTCTTTTTAGTCCATCCCAAAGAGAATGGTCTTTTTATATTTAATAACAATTTAAGATGTCTATTTTACTCTTAATGAAATGATTTATAATCATACAAATAGCTATTGCTTATATTAGATCACAAGTTCCAACATCTTCCTCCTTTCTTCCTTGAACATTGTGCACCATCACCAATATATCAATTGGAATGGAGGGAGTATCGCATATAACCATTCATATCTCTTATAGAGGTATTTTGTAGACATCAAAATGAATCAAGCTACAACAAATAAACAAATAAACAATTAAAATGTTAAGTATCTTTTTCGGGAAAATACTTTGAGCTTTTTGCTTTTCACATGTAAATCATTAGTGGAAGAAATGAAGAATAGTGCTTCTAGATAGCACTAAAGCAAATTTTCACTAGGATATCATATTCATTCATTGTAAAAAACTATTTGATGGTTGACAGTTGACCAACCTGGCACCTACAACTATGTAAGTGTCCAGATAGCGTCTTTTAATTTCTTGGTCTATTAATACATATTAACATCATTCATGAGCAATCATTGTCACACCATTCATTTCCTATTTCATACCTCCTAACCCAACCCCCAAATTGTTGAGTTCTATGTTGCTCGGGCTCTTCAAAAATGCTAGTGTGTCGGATCCTCAAAAAGTGGTGCAATTCTGGAAGACATAACACGGGTGCAGGTGCATTTTTGGAGGTCCAAGTAACATAGGTTGATTAGCAAATTAACAATTCACAAAGAAAACAAGATAATAAAGAAGATCCGTAGTGCAAAAGCAGCTTCACCTGAATTCTTGACAACATGTTCAAGATAACAACAAAAGAGGACAAATGTTCACTACTAACCAAAGCCATTTGCCTATTTGATAAGAACCAAATTCATTTGTCTCAATCTTTGTACTATGAAATAATCTAAAGCAATGATGAATAAATGGCAAACAGGACGAATCAGAGTTGTAAAGCATATGCTACTTACAACTAAACACCAATGGCTGATACATACCAGGGGCATATCAAATGCAATGAAGTTGTCGACAGGCTTAATTGAAACAAAGACCATCCGAATGTTGGATAAATAGAGAGTTCCCTTAGCTTTTACTGCTCCTACTCTGCCAGCAAATAGTAAAATTAAGAGAAACATAAAAGCAAGGAAGGAGAGGAAATACAAAAGAAGAGAGAAGGTGATGCACTAGGTGTGTGTTGATGCTGATTCTACAATACCCACCAAATTCTCCATTGATTAACAAAGGATATACATAGTAGTAAAGCATGACAAATGGATTTATGGTATTGTTTATTTTCCAAAAAAATGGTGGTAGAACAACAATACATGAGAAACGAACAACAATAATCTATTTGGGGACTAAAGCTAAACTGTGTATCCAAAGAAGATATAAAACGGGGTATACTCATCCAAAACATCAGGTCTCACAAAATCCCGCAGCCCCTTCCCTCCTTCAAGTGAGATGAGATATACTCACAATCAATAAAAAATAAAAAATAAAATGAAAAGGGGTTACCCGGGGATCTTGTCGACCTCAAAGTCGACGCCATCTCTGGCCAAGACGAAGAGTTCATTGAGGAAAGGCACTGGCATCCCATTCGGAAATAGTTGAGGATTCACCGCCATCTTTGCGTTTCACAAGTCAATTGTACACACAATCACAACTCTCGTCTTTTGAAGAAGAAACGCACACTCTTCCTTTTCTTTTTTTTTACATTATTTATTTAAAGAACCCCTTTCTACAACCTTCCCGAACACTACCAAATATTCTTTTCAATTCCAATGACGCATTGCAAACTGTTTTTTTTTTATTAAAAATAAAATGGGATTGCTGCCTCAGTTTGAATAATTGTTAAGTATTATTTCGTAATATGTCAAATTTTATTATATTGTATTGTATTATATTATTTACTTTGATAGATTATATTATTCTCCGTTGTTACATGATCTCACATCTCAATAATTTTTAATGATAAAATCTATAAATAATTTATATGAATATCTAAGAACCCAAGATATGTTATATCTAGAATACATCATAAATAATATTAAAGAAATATCAAGATTAAAACTCTTAGCTAAAGAACATTACAATAAAATCTTTAGTAAAAATAACAATGATCCCAGATGAATTCCGCAACCGCCCCAAAATGGTATCAGAGCTATGAAAGAAAAGCAACGAAATCATAAACGATTAAGAAAGATAAAAAGAAATTATCCGAATTATACCCAGAATATAAACAATTGAATACTACTAAGACAAATAATTATAAATTAGAACAACTAATAGATATTATATCTAAAATAGAGTATAAATATATCCAATATTTAAAGAAGCAATGAACGAGTATAAGTAACATCTTACTGAAAAAATTATAATAAAAAGACAAGAATTAAGACATAGGCAAGATAGACTTAACAACAATATATTTGCAGGAACTTGTAAAAAATCTATAGTAGCGCAGAGAAAGACTATTTTATATCTACAGATACAAATAGAAAATTTAGAATATAAATTTCAACACAATTTGTAAATGAACAATGAAGAATATGCAATAGACGAAAAAACATATGAAAATTACGATGGACAATCTAGGAAGAAGATATAAGAAAATAGGTGATAATCTAAGTTTAATGTTAGAAAAAAAAACAGTAAAATTAGAAGATAGTTTAACCGCTATGGTAAGGATAACAAAGGAAAATGAAGAGATAGATAGACAAAAGGAAATTGAAAAAATAAAACACCAAGCACAGAAAGAAATACAACAAGTGGAAGAAGTAAAAAATACTAAAATATTAGAATTAGAAAAAGAACTAACAATGCTAAAAGAAATGTATGCATTAAAACAAAAGGAAAAAGAACAAAAAGCAAAATTAACAGTTGAGATAAATAGATTTAAAGAAAAATTACAACTAGAAGAAAATCAAGATAATCTACCTGAACCTGAAATAGGAATTGATGAAATAAATGATAATGATTTAGAAGAAAAACATTCAAAAACAAGCGAAACATATACAGAACTTTTAGAAAACATAGATAATACAAAAAGTCTAGAAGTAAATACAGGAGATATAGACATGGATGAAAAATCTAGTACATCAGGAGTAAAAAATCCAAAAACCTTAAATCCAAGATATTATAATGCAAATTATGAACAATATGATAGAGAAAAAGCTATATGGGATAAAAGATTAAATAAAAAATGGACACTTAAACCGATAACTGAACAACATAATTTTTTAGATTTAGATTGTGTAGCAGATATAAATAAAACAATCCAATTATGGATGGGATATATATCAAAACAATTAATAGATAACAAAATAGGAATGACAGAAACACCAGGATATATAGAAAAAACACTTATAGGAGCAGTAAAATTATGGCTACAAAATTTAACAAATGAAAGCTTAAACACTATTAATTATAGAAGAAATATATAACTTTGAATTTACAACAAAAGACATGTTATTAGGAATGTCCTTCTTAGAAAAACTATACCCACATATAATAACAAAAACACACTGGTGGTTAACAACACCATGTAAACAAAAAATAGGAGCAAAAAGAGTAAACAACAAAAAACGAAAAACAACAGAATGGGTAAAAGGAAGTGAGAAAATTACACAAAAAACTAGAAAATATAAGAGAAGAACACTCACAAATAGAATTAATTATATTCTCTATAGATAAAGTAAAAATAATCCAAGAAAAATTAGAACTACTATATAGTGAAGATCCTTTACAAAGATGAAAAAAACATAAAACGAAAATAACAATTGAATTAATTGATGATAATAGCATAATAACACAGAAACCACTAAAATATAATTTTAATGATTTAACAGAATTTAAGATTCATATAAATGAATTACTAGAAAAAGAATGCATACAAGAAACTAATAGTAAACATACAAGCCCGACATTTATAGTAAATAAACATAGTGAACAAAAAAAAGGAAAAAGTAGAATGATTATTGCTTATAGAAATTTAAATGCAAAAACTAAAACTTATAATTACTCAATACCAAATAAAATCTTAAAGATAAGACAAATACAAGGATATAATTATTTTAGTAAATTTGACTGCAAATCAGGGTTTTACCACTTAAAATTAGAAGAAGAATCTAAAAAACTTACAGCATTCACGGTACCACAGGGATTTTATGAATGGAATGTACTACCATTTGGATACAAAAATGCACCAGGAAGATACCAACACTTTATGGATAACTACTTTAAATATCTATAAAATTGTATAGTATATATTGATGATATATTACTATATTCCAAAACCCAGGATAAACATATAAGATTATTAGAAAAATTTATACATATTATAGAATATTCAGGCATAAGCCTAAGTAAGAAGAAAGCAGACATAATGAAAAACCAAATAGAATTCCTAAGAATACAGATAGATAAAAATGAAATAAAAATGCAAACACATATAGTACAAAAAATAATTAACTCAAATGAACAACTAGATACAAAAAAGAAATTACAATCATTCTTAGAACTAGTAAATTAAGTAAGAGAATACATACCGAAATTAGCAGAGAATTTAAAACCACTACAACAAAAATTAAAAAAGTGTATAGAATATCAGTTTGATAAAAAAAGACCAAATACAAATACAAAAGGTAAAACTATTATGTAAAAATTTACCAAAACTATATTTTCCAGATAAAAACAAAAAAATTATTTATATAGTAGAATTAGATGCCAGTGAAAAGAGTTATGGAGGAGTCTTGAAATATAGGTATGATAAAGATACGACAGAACATCATTGTAGATACTATTCAGGAACATTTACTAATACAAAAATAAAATGGGAAATAAACAGGAAAGAATTATATTTAGTATATAAATGTTTATTATCATTTGAACCATATATTGTATATAAAAAATTTATTATAAGGAGAGATAACACACAAGTAAAATGGTGGCTGACAAGAAAAATACAGGATTCAGTAACTACAAAAGAAATAAGAAGATTTGTATTAAATATATTAAATTTTACTTTTACTATTGAAGTAATAAAAACTGATAAGAATGTTATTGCAGATTACTTATCAAGACAAAGCTACTCAGACTGGAAAAAAAATACAATTGAAGAGATACTCAAAGCCATTTCTACACTTTGTAAAAAAGTGGACAGTATGGACGATGAGATACAAAAGTTAAAGACTAATGAAGATAATCTGAAGTCTAAAGTTAATACAGGTCAGCAGCATGACTGTAAAAATGCGGAGCTAAGTCGATCAGAAGACTTTAAAAATCCAGAACTAAGAGGTGACGTTGGGAAACACCTAAAAACCCATAATGTTTGTTTAAACACAGTTGCAGGTACAAGCAAACAAGTTAGTGAGAAACAACATAAGAATGCAAACTTAAACCACCTATTTGAAAAACCATTTACCCAAGAACGCCAAGAAACACATTGACTATGGAACCACAAACCTCTACATATGCAGATAGTCTGCAGAATGAGAAAAAATTGTATAACCATATCACGGGAACATATATTGAAAATATATACAAAATCCAAACTTATTTGAACCTTAACCCTAGATCTACTACAAACAAAGAACCAAATCAAGATTACTTAACCCAGAAATAACAAGGTTATAACAAGTGAATAGCACAACCAAAAACTAACGCCAATTTAGTGAAGACATGTTATAATTATGGACTATTAAACACCGTGTACACATACGATGGAGAAGAAATAAGTGGAATACCAGAACTTCACAAGGCACTCATCACATATAAAAGAGTTACCAAGGGAAACTTATTTTATATAAATTTTATACAGCACCATCAGAGATATTATACGAAGAGATAAAACCTCCAATTCAAGTTATTAAGATAGGACTAATCAAAGACATGATTATACCTAAAGATATTGGACAACAAGAAGAAATACAAAAAATAGAGATACCAGGTTTTTATGCCAATAAAAGAATAATTGGTATATCAACTATTATACAAGAGTTAACAAACAATTATTTGAACGAAAATGCTATATGGAGCTATTACTCTAGAGATCAGTTAATGATATATTCAAATTCAAAAGAACTAAGAAAAACAGATATGGATGAAGTCCAGCGATGGATCTTATCATTATTAAAACTAGAAGAATGACCTACAACGAGAGCATTAAAGGCGGGATTTATTTTGGCAGAATTATTAACTAGATATTGTAAGCTAATTAGACACAAATATTCTGACCACATATGTTCGAAATGTAACGGAGAAGATAATATAATTCCAGATGTCCAACTGGAGTGATAAAGAGATAAAGACGATAGAGATAAATAGATAAAGACGAAGACAGAAAGATGGCCGACAAAATTAGAGCCAAGAAATAAAGAAGATAGACACAAGATAGATGAGACAAGATAAAATAAACAGTGTAAAGATGTAAATTATTTGCTTAAAAGTCATAAAGTATACATTATAAAGTAAATAGTAGATGCATAGTCATAAAGTAAATAGTAGACGCATTATTAAAGCATCTAGAATAGTAGATTTGCGTTGTCTATATATTGATTCATTTGAAAACATTGTAGGGCAAGCCTTCATTACGAAGCAAGCTCACTTGTAAAAACACTCTTAAATATATTTGCATTTTAGAAATCTAATGGAGCAACTACTAGATAATTCAGATATCATGGATAAGCAAGAGGCAACGGTATATTGTTTAGTAAATATGCAGAACTAATTTCATATAGTCCTGAATATCATATGATGTCAAAAAACCCAAAGAAAGAATAAATATCAAAGATACTAATAGACAATGAAGAATACATACAAATAGAATATATAGATTATGAATTAGAAAGAGATGATAGTATATATGAATTATCAGACAACGAAACAAACGAAATAGAAAACAATTTGGTAATAGAATCACATAATGAATACTATATAAATGACTGAAACAGATATACAAATAATAACTCAAGAAGAATATCAAGATAAAGAATCTTTAGAACAAAAAGTAATATTTTGATAATAATATATTTGAACAAATAAAAGGAAAAGAATTAGACTTAAGCGTGGAAAAAATATTCGAAATACCAACAATAAGAAATTTGTTTAAACGACAAAAAGAAGAATATTATGTAGTGAGTCAAAGGGAACATATTATAGATTGCAAATACACCAAAGGAAAGGCTAAAATACCAATAATAAACAAACGAATAATTAATAAAGAAATACAAGATATTAAGGCTAAAAATCCAATTAAATATGTACATTTAGGAGGAACAGAAATACTAATAAAATCATGTTTTAGAGAAGGAATAGATACACCCATATAAATTTACTAAGCAAGTGATAGAATTATACAATCTATAGAAAAAAGTATAATAAGTGCAGTAAAAGGTAATCTCATATACCAAAAATTTAAATTCATAATAAGTGCTAACTACTCAGTGGCAATAAATGATAGGAACATAGATAAATCACTAGTATTATATTGGAAAATGACAGGAATAGAATTAGCACCAAGAAGTAAAATATTTACAACTAGATGTAAAAACTTGTTTGTTTTAACAACAAAACATAAGATAACGGCAAGAAACAAAATAAATAAAATAAAAATAGAAAATCATTTTGAAAGAATAGTTACAGTTATAGATAATAATGACTATAGTTATAATGAAATTGATATAGAAGAAGATTTAGAAATAGTAAAAGAAAGGTTAAGCACATCAAAAAGAATAAACATAAACTATGAAATACCACAAATATCATAAAAAATGAGTATCTCAAGAAGATTAGATAAAACGCCACAAAAATCAATAGAAGAAGAAATGAAACCATATCATTACTACATAACGGGAATAATGGAACGACGAAAATATTCAATACTAATAAATACAGGACAAGAAGAAAACTATATTACAAGAGAATTAGTAACAGAAGATGAAATAATAGCTACTGAACAATTATGCCCTGAACTACCAAAAGCATTAATAAATACTGAAGAAACAACAGAAAAGGAAATAATTATGTTATCTCTTGAGATCAGATTAGCAAACTAGAAATAATAAAAAATGAAAAGAAAAACACAAAGAACTATCCGAGTCCACAGAACCAACTGTGTGTCCTTTAGAAATTTAATCCCCTCAAGTACCCGAGGTTGCAGATTAATTCCTCCCAAGATAAAACGGATTAACCATTAAAGAAGTAGCGGTACCTCAAACTTCGATAATTTCAACGAACTCAAAATGATAGCAACGAATCACACACACAGACACGATCGATCGATTTTGTTTTGTAAGAAATGTATGCAAAAGAAGGGAAGAATTCGATGCAGAAAAATGAGAGAAAACCTCTCCATTTATAGTCAACAAAGGGTAAAAGTCATAACCCTTTGGAAAGAAGACAACCTCTCAGAAAGAAAACAGCCTTTCAGAAAGGTCACAACACTTTGAAAAAGGCATAACCTTTCAAACGGTCACAACCCTTTAGAAAGGACACAACCTTTCATAAAGGTCACAACCCTTCGGCATAGTTGCAACTCTTCAGGAGAGTCACAACCCTTCATTTACTGTTCATACCTTTAAAACCCAACAATCCCCCACATGAATAGGGAATGGCTATTATTAAAACATATGCATGAAAAACTGTGTGATTCTTCATTAAGGATTGATTGCTTTTTGATAAGTGGGTTTCCCTTTGAACTTTCCGTAGTGAATATATATCGGATATACTCGGTCAATCGGTAGATTTGATATCTTTGAACCGTCGAGCTTTGGTGTATATCTAGACAACATAAGTCAAACAATCAACCCATGAACTGTTTTTGGTTCTCATTGTTTTGTTCGTTTCAGCCATGAACACGTTTCGGTTTATAAGTGCGTAGAGAATTGGCCTTACCGGATTCTCCTTGAAGTGGCTTACACTTCACACTTACATAGGTGATTTCTAAATGTGTTATCCCATAGATACACCATTTGATATACCCTGTATCAAACTTAGAAATCATTAAAAAGTCCTAATGTCTTTATCCTTGTTACTGAACATTGTCTTATCATGAGAATGGACCATAAAAAATATTTTGACAATGTTGAACCGTCATCAATGACTTTGTTTGATCTCCTTGAACCTAGATCTTGGGATCTCCAGTCTTCTAGGTAGAGTTACCGCCACAATGACTTGTTCTCGGCCATAGTCCCATTCCCTTTGATAATCTATCAACTCCCTCTCTAGTTAGGCCTTTTATAAGTGGATCCGACACATTATCCTTTGACTTTACATAGTCAATTATGATAATTGCACTAGAGAATAGTTCTCTAACGATATTATGTCTACGTTATATATGACGAGACTTTCCGTTATACATCATGCTCCATGCCCTACCTATTGCAAATTAACTCTCACTGTGTATGCATACTGGAGCTAAAAGGTGGGCCAAAAATCTTTCAAGAAATTTTGGAGTCATTTAACTTTTTTACCGGCCTTATCTAGAGTGATAAACTCAGATTTCATAGTAGAGCAAGCGATACATCTCTGTTTGGAAGATTTCTAAGAGACTGCTCCTCCACCAAGAGTAAATACAAATCCACTCATGGATTTTACTTCATTTGACCTGGTGATTCAATTTGCATCACTATATTCTTTCAATACTGTTGAATATTAGTTATAATGCAAAGCAATAGTTTTTAAGTATGCTTTAAATACTCCAAAACTCTTTTCATTGTCATCCAATGAGTTTAATTGAGATTACTCGTGAATCGACTCAGTTTACTAATAGCACAAGCTATATCTGATCGCGTACACTTCATGATATATATCATACTTCTCAATACTCTAGCACAATCCAATTGTGAGTCACTTTTGCCTTCATTCTTTTGAAGTACAAATCTCACATTTATTGGAGTTTTGACAGTATTGAAATCCAAATGATTGAACTTGTCAAATACATTTTCAATCACATCAGTAACTTCAATGTCTTTCATATCGAAGTTACTTTCTAGCATATGTTTAGTAGCATTTATGTTAGAAATGTCTCTTTTGACGATCACAATGTCATCAACATAAAAACAAATAATGACCTTGTGGTTTGGAGTGTCTTTAATGAAAAAACATTTATCACATTCATTAATCTTGATTTCATTTGCCAACATAGTTTGGTCAAACTTCGCATGTCATTATTTGGACGCTTGTTTTTAGCCCACAAAATGACTTAACAAGTTTACATACTTTCTTTTCTTTACCAGAACCACAAAGCCCTTGGGTTGTTCTATGTAAATTTCTTCCTCCAATTTTCATTTAAAATAAAAATGTTTTCACATCAATTTTGACGAATTTGAAGGCCATATCTCGCAACTAGCGCAATTAACATCTGAATTGATGTAATCCTAGTTAGTGCTATTATCTGTCAAACAAGACTTTCTTATTGTCTAAAGCCTATGACAGCAAGTTTGTCTTTGTATTTGTTAATAGTTTCATCAACTTTCTTTTCCTTTTGTAAATCCACTTTGAATCCAAAAGTTTATTTCCTCGAGGAAGATCAACCAACTCTCAAGTATGGTTGCTCAAGATTGAATCTATCTTACTATTGACAAACTT
>JAJOOH010014682.1:0-40809 GCA_029582605.1 Solanum gracilifrons | reverse complement strand
AGAGTCTAATAATCTTCCCGTCCTGAAATATCAGGTCATCATAACACCTACTAACAAAACTAGTAGGTAAGCCAAGCACACAGCCTGTAACGAGAATCAACAAGCTATTACATCGAAAAGAAACACATAAAAAGTAAGGAAGATCATCAAATAAATTAATAAAGAGGCATGCAATCTTATGTTTATTTCATGAAAACATTTTTTAAATAAAAGCATTGTTTCATGCAAAACTATTTTTTTAATAAAAAACATTGTTTCATGAAAGAAACAGATAGAAAGTAAGGACACAACATCGAATGAAAAAACTTTTAAAAGAAAAAATAATAGTCACTTCGATGAATGTTTCATAAACAAACGTGTTACTTCAAATACTTATGACCTTCTTCATCTAACATGGTCCTCCTTCTCCTCAACCCAAGAGATAAACATTCATACCTCGTCATTCTTTTATCCTTCTTCTCTATACTTACCACCTAATTTTTTTTTGGTTCTCTCATTTTCTATTTCACTTCTTTCTACACTTTTAAGAGGTAAGCTTTTGCGACTCAAGACTCAGTAAATTACTGACCGTCAAATTAAAATTCAGAAAGAAAATGAATTTATTTAACCTCGAGGTTGTTTCTGCATTTTTTCACACTTTAACTATTTTTCCCCTTCACATAACTTAATTATAGCTCTTGTGTGGTGGTGCATTGGGTGCCACCTTTACCAAGGTATTTTGGAGTGCTTTGGACTAAGTTTTTCCTTTTGGAGCCTTTTGAAATAAACGAGAGTTGGCTTTAGTCAACATCTAGAAAGTTTGATATTGAATGAGGATTCTATTTATTCCATCAGCTCCAAATTTTTTTTTTTCTAGTAGTGTTGTTGGTTTGGATTGTAAGTCTTTCATTTAACTTTATATCTTTAGATATTTTAGCTTTAAATTTTGGCATAAGTTTGACTACTATTAACAATCATGTTTAACACTCTCAGATAGAAATTTAATCAGCACAATTTTCTCGAGAATATTGCGTTTGATCTAGAACGACCTATGGTTTGGATCCCAAGGTGTTTATGGATGACTTTGTGGCTTTTGTCTTTTTGTTTGGTGTTTCGCTAAGTTCTTACTTTGGTTAACATTTTTACAAGCCCAGATTGTGCCCATTTTCTGATTACAAGTTCCTTTAGCTATTGAGGACCTTTTAGCTAAGTCATTTCATGGATTCCTAGTGTTGGTCCCACTTTCTCATTTTCACTTGATTTTTGGGTGTTTCTCTAATTAATGCAAATTTTATGTCTAAATGTCCATATTAATGTTGTAATAAAAAGTTATCTACTATGGCACTACTCGGAGGTGATTTGACTAGGAGAGGTCAAGTTTAGTAGTTTTGGAGCATGCATATTTTACTTTGAGGTAGGTAATATCAACCTATTCTTACATGGAAAATGTAGGCACAAAAGATATGCAAATCAATACATTGAATGTACATGTATGAGATATATGCATGAGAATTTGAATGTGAAACTAAAATACATTAACTTATATAATGATTAAGTAGTAAAACACTCAGCTGTAGATAGAAAAACTAAAATAACTGAATGTAAGGTCAAACCAATAATCTGAATATCATTACATAAGATTAAATAATAATCTTTGAAGAATTAAAAACAACCTTTGAAGAAAACATATTTCTTTTGTGGGAAATTTCCCATTAGCCGACATAGACCATGTGATCTATAAGATTGAATCTGGTGTTTTTCTTACAAGAAAAAAGATATTTTCCTACTGGCCAAGGTAAGGACAACACATATTAGGCTAGAACCTGAATCAACATCACATGGAAAATGTAGGCACAAGAGATATGCGAATCAATACTTTGAATGTACAAGTATGAGATATATGCATGAAAATTTGAATATGAAACTGAAATACATTAAGTTATGCAATGACCAAGTAGTACAACATGCAATTGTAGATACTAAAATTAAAATAAATGAATGGAAGGTTAAACCAATAATCTGAATATCATTGCATAAGATTAAATAATAGTCTTTGAATAAGTAAAAAAAACATTGTAGAAAACATAGTGCTTTTGTGGGAAATTTACCATTTACCGACATAGACCATGTGATCTATAAGATGGAATCTGGTGTTTTGCTCACAACAAAAAAAAGATTTTCATACTTGCAAAGGTAAGGACCATACATAATGGGTAAGGATGATCCACTAGCCATGTCTTCCGAAGATAAATCCTACAAGGGCAAGTAGTTAGGGGCAAATGAACTACTTCAAAAAACAAACCTCTACCAGCAGTAGTGCTTCCATTCTAAAGTCCTCTCGAAGCTAAAGTAAAATCCCAACGGAATAGGCAAAATCATAATCATATCATAGTCAAAATACTTTGTAAGGCAACAATTAAAACTACAAATCCAATCATAACTTTATATTAGAATAGCTCCTTTAAAGCCGATAATTTAATAACTTCATTCATTATGAGGCTTACCTATCTAAGCGTATTAATCTTCATTTCTTTCAAATGATAGAATATATTTCACAAATCACTAACACTTTCTCTGGAAAAAATCATTTACTTATAAATCATCACTTTCTTAAAACACGCATAGATTCATAATCATAATTTATGAGTTCATAAGCATAGTTTATATTTATAAAATAGGAATAGGAATGTGTTCATGTGAGATCAATAAAAATCATGCATAATAAGATTAAATATAATTATTTGAACTCATAGAAAATTGCATAAACCCTAAATTTTGGGTGAAATCAATTTGAAGTAAAATATACTTTCGTGAAATACTTCTTAAATAATGCACTTGATATTAAATATAAGAATACTTTCTTGAAATGTAATGTACAAGAATTATAATATACTTTATTGAATCTTTTCAAATAATGCACTTGAAATTAAAAATAATAATACTTTCTTGAAACACTTCTTCAAAATAATGTTCTTAAAACAAAATATTCTTTCTTGAACTTGTTACGGAAATACATCTTTAAAATCTTGAACAAACTTTATTTGCGAAATTAATGCATAGGAAATACTATGAAAATGTTGTTAAATAAGTTTGAATAGAAAGGGGTCCATGTGGTATAATAAGTATTAGCCATGAACCAATCATCATAAATGACATATAGTACAATAATTTTTCTCATAAAATCAAGAATCAATGATAAGATATAATGGGAATTCAAAATAATATAATCTTTGTAAAATCCCTAGCCTTGATCTTAAAAAATATATATCATACAAGTAGGGAGCGAGGAAGAACAATATTCCTCATTTTGATAATCTTACATGCCTTAAAAGCTATATTAATCTTGAAAAAGGAACCCTGACTTGAAGAATAACAATCCAGAAATTCTTTCTTGAGATTTTAAAATAAGTTTCTTGAAAATCCTATAGTCAAATATTAAGATTTCAATTATTGATTCATGACTATAAGAAGAAATTTCAATTATTGATTCATGATTATAAGAAGAAATTTCAATGGTAAAGATTAAAATCTTTAGAGAAGGATTTACCTTGAATAAGAATGTTGAAAAAAATTGAAAGAACATTGCATGAAGAAGATCTTGAAATATATTTGACAGAATCTTGCTTGGATGTCTTAAGCTTTGGTTTTCATAAGAATTTTATGTTAGGGTTTGAGAGAGGAGAAGAAGAAGTTGAAAGATTGAAATATAATTGTTTAGGGATTTATACAAGTTGAGAAAACCATTTTAAGGTTTTCTTGGTGATATATGGACAAGAAAACTACTTTTTTAAAGAATTTTCCCTCGGGTAATTAAATTGCAACTTCACTACATTATTTAGTAAAATAATTATAACTATCTACACAGATCTTGGAATGACATATACTCGGTGGCGTTAAGATTGATAGACCTCTAATTTAATTGACTACGGGCTAACAAAATCTTCCTATTTTAAGAGATATGATCTTTTCAAGTTGACCTAAGAAACATCTTTTATGGACACTTTACAAATAACAAAACTTTCAACTCAACTTTATGCTAGAGGACTATTATAATCTTAATTCATCTCCAACTAAATTCTCACACTAAACAATTGACTTTAACACTTATGAAAAATTAAGAAACGTCATGTACAAACAACACATTCACAATCACAAAAAGTATAAATAGCAAACATCGCATTTCTAGAGCATAGGAACTAAGATATAATCCAGTTTGTCCTCGACCGAGGCTTTGGGCCCAAATACAAAAACCAACTCAACAATGATAATAAAAAGAGCAGCAACTCTAATCATGAAGCAAAAGGGATCATAAAGAGGAAACATACAAAGGACTAACTCAAGAGTCTCCTCTCATACATGAATAAAATCAGTCAAAGGTACAATACAACTAGGTCCATCCTACGATGATAATATGCATTGAAAGATCCCAATCTAACCAAAGGATTGGGATAAGCCAAAATAAATACTATAACCAAAAAGAACCTCACAAAGAAAAAAAACTAAATGGTCCCCCGCATAAGTGAAAGTTTGAGTTATTAGTTTGGCTTATCTTCTAGTTGAATGTAGTAGGTATCATCATGATCAGAATTTTAGTGTTGTGAGAGATTGGTATCAGAGCTCTAGGTTTGCCGGTATCATCGATATGAGATAAAGTATCTAGTAAAGTCTTAAAGATCGGTCTGGAGACGTCTGTATCTGTTCTTAAGAAGGCTATAGGAAAATTTATGAAGCTCATTCTAGATTCCTTATTGAGTCTTTTTTCTTCGATTAATGACTAAAACTACTTATCTAGGATATCTAGCACAAAGTGTTCGATGGATGTGGATGGGACATGGAATCATACCACTAGGGCTTTGATCCTTGGTCAGGACAACGAGGATGTATAATGACATCTAGAGTCCTAGGGGGAAGACCGGGTATCGATAGACTTAGTTGCTTCCTTGACTCTACAAGATTCATTGGTGGGAGTTTCTCTCATCATAGGTACAACAAAGTCTAGTGAGGTTCTTGGTACAACTCATGATTCACAAGATATAGTTGAGGTTGTAGGTAACAAGCAGGATTCCTTATTTATATTTTGGTGCGCAATCAAGTTCTTGAGTAGGCTACACATACTCCTTCATTATTTATTATAAGGTAATGCAAGACTCAGTGATTTGTTAGAGGATCTATCTTGCCGCTTCATCTAGCATCAAAACAATTGATCACAGTTAGGTCTTCCTTTTCCTATGTGGTTTGTCATGCGACTGTGTGGAGCAGGCATGAATTGACTTTTCCTCAATAAGTGGTAAAAGTTCATGCCATCAGTACAATGGTGATAGAATCTCACCCCACGGTAGAAATCATCTTAGTTAGGATCATCCTCACTTTCGACCTACCGGGCCGAAGGAGAGAGAGCACCTTGGGTTCTTGGTGATACTGTCGCAAGTTAGGGCACCTAGAGAGGATAGTGTTCACGACAAATTTCTTAGTGTTTTGATTTTGGATATTCATGTTCTAGGTTAATTTCATTTTCGTTGGGCCATCTGAGGAAGTTGTTTCTGTGGGAAGTGTTAGGATTGTTGCATGTTCAACAACTTTGCTAAGGAGTTTCATAGAAGTCTACTTTTGATACTGCATGGTAAACAGTTTTAGGCCCCTAGGGTGTTAGTAAAATCATCTAGATGTAGTACTATACCTGGAATGTTAAAAGTGATGCCCCTAGTATTGTAATTAGTGATGTATATGTTTAATTAGGGGGTGACACACGTTCCATCAAATTCTCTTATAGGCATTCCATGGGTTGAGGTTCCAGGTATCAATAGTATAAGTGTGACCTCATATTTAATTTACCCCTTAATTGCTTATGGGGTGTAGATTTGGGGTTTTTACTCCCATACATTCCCATGTGTCTTGTTGTCAACTTGTTATTTGTTGTGAAATCTCTATTTTGTGGTATGTGTCTATGTTTATCCCCCTCTAGGAGATTTCATTTAGTAGTGAATAGTTTTGGCATTGTTTCTATGTTTGGACTAGTTGGGGAGGAATACCATGTGCCTTTGTGTTTAACTATATTTTTCACGAAGTTAATTTTTCTTTTACTCTGACTAGATTATCTATGTTGAATAAATTTGTCACTCATTTACCTAAGTTAGTTGTTATGACGTTAGTTGTTGAGAGACTGGTGTGATGGAAAGTGTGATCATTGGTTGGTTTTGCTTCAAATTACTTTTGATTCAAATATATGTGATGGCGTTCATTGAAAACTTCTAAACTTCTATTTTTATAGAGAATAGGCATATGATTAAGTACAAGTAATTTGTGGATCCACAAAGTTCACTTGTTTTAGCGTGTGAGGGTTTGTGTGTACCATTGTGGTTACCCTGAAGTTTTTTGGAATTGTTGCATCACTCTTGAAAGTTTTCATATGTTTTTCCTCTACCTACCAGTTCAGTTTCCCTTGGATTAGGGTGGTTTACTTAGTTTTTTACTTGGATTGTAGTTCGTAGATTCTTAGTTGTAGTCTCTATTACTTTGGGCTTATAGTTTAATGTAGCTTATATTTTCTACGAGATAATGAGTAGAAGGTTATCACTGGAGTTGGGATTAGTGTGGTTGCATCTATAGATTGGTTGTCCTTGGAGTAGTATTTCAATTTTGAGAGTTTACATTTAAGCTTATGTTTTGGGTTTGAGAGTTATTAGGGTTGAACTTTGGCCTTGTGTTCTTGGTTGAATCATTTATTATTGCTTTTGTTGCTATTTGATATTTAGATGCTGCTGGGAATCGTATGTATGGTTCACGATGTTAGGATATCTGTGATGAATATAAGGTGTTGGGTTTGGAGTAGGAAGGAAAAAGTTTTACTTAAGAGCTAAGTAACATCTTCTCTTGTCTTTTTATCGCCTCATTATGTTGTATTTGTGTGGTATTGGTTCATCTCAGATAGGTATGCTACGTTAAGTTTTGTTGGGTCTTGTTGAAAGGAAGTCATTATCAAAAGGAAAGAGTTGGGATTTCTATTTTGAGTTTTGGAGCGATGAAGACAATTGCTGAAGTTCTATCAACTTAAGTTTTAGGTTGGAGTCACTCGACAAAAAAGGGTATTTGTAAGGTCACAAAAAGCGTGTTGGATGGATCCCTTTTGGTAGTGGATGTTGTAATGACCCTCAATGTCATTTTTGATATTTATTATTCTTTTCCAGCATTAAAAGTTTTCATGTGGCAGCCTAACTAAATTATGACTTGCTTGGACTAATAGTTCAAATGTCGGATCGTTCGCTTGAGTTTGGTGCAACTTTTCATGTGTTGGAGCCTTTAAAACATGAATGATTTACTTTAGTTAGAATTCAAAGAAGATGACCTAGGAATGTCATACTAACGACATAATCATCTATGTAATAGCCATTTAAGGCTAGGGCATGCTTAGTTCGGGCTCCAAGTCTTGTGTTGCGAGTTTGTGCCATTAGTTTTTTTCACTTCGAAGCTTTAGTCAGGGTTTTACATTGCTCAACATTCTTGGTAAATGTGGTTGGATAGGAATTATGTTAGTATGGTAACCTCCAGAATGTTGAGTTTTGTGTAGAGTGACTTTTTGAGGTGGTTCCCATGCTTTTTGGTCTTATTTTAAGCCCTCTTGTGGAAATTGGCTAAAAATGGAGCTTGCATGTGGGTCCCACTTTTCATCAAGATGAGCTCAAATGGATGTTTTGATGGATCCATCGAGTCTGGAAGTATTTTGTTTATGCGTATTAGTTTCTAAAAGAATCTTGAGCACCCAATCGGATTTTTTTTTAATCTTAAACCTAGGCTGGTGCAGCAGTTTTGTAACTACCCTAAAATCAAGTAGGTGAAACTAGAGCTTAACGAGTTTCGTTTTGAGTTGTTATGGGACTTCATATGGTAGAATGTATTCCCGAGCTTAGGTTGAGGAGTTGAGTGGTTAAGGGGTTAAACGCCAAGGTACAACCCCCAAGGACCACCCTAGGGGTCCTTGAAGAGGACCCTTAGCCTAACCCCCAAGACCCCAAAGAAAACTTAAAGTTGCCAAATGAGGGAGATCTACGGATGGGGTTCACGACCAGTAGGTCCATCCACGCCCCGTTGATGGCCTACGTAGGTCAAGACCCCAAATGAACACTCCAAGTCTCAGACCACGGACAGCCAGGATGGCACGTGGTCCCACCACGGTCCGTGGGTGGTGGTCGTAAGTCATGCCTGAGTTGCTGTCCAAAGTCGGCCTAGTGTTGGGGTAGTTAAGTAATTTCCTAATTAATTTAGTTTAATTAATAGCTGGTTATTATTAGTTATTTATGGTATTTTAAGAGTATTAAAACTATTAAACTCATTATTAACTTCATTATTTCAAAACCCCAAATCAAAACACAAATACTTTCCCTCCCAAAATCTTCTCTCTAGACTCCATTGAAGAACAAAGGAAGGGATCAAGCTAGAGCTTCAAGAAGAGGGTTGTTTCATATGAAATTTATGGGATTCTAAGTCTAAGGTATGGATGCTTTTCATTATTGGTTAGGTATCACCAAGAAGCCCCTTCAAATCCAGTTTTCAAATCCCCCAATTCTAGGGTTTTTCAATATAGTCATGGGTGTCCTTCCAAAACGAATTCAATTGTTTAATTAAGGTTTATAATGACTTATTTTGGTGATTTATGATTGGATTAATGGATTATTGATGGATTTTGATGAAAATCTACCTTGTACCCATGAACACCCCTTCTTCCTTAATTGTGAACTATGGTGTGACTTGATTGATCATGGAAGCTTAATAATTGATTATGTTTATGTTTATTATGTTGTTGAATCATGATATCTCTCTATCTAGTATGGTAATTCTAGAAGTTAGGGTTGATCTTAATTCTTAGCCCTGAAAGGTAATTTGTTAGGGTTGTATATGTTGATAAAGATTGTATATGAACTTGTTGATCCACTTGAAAGGTGGAGGTGTTTAATTATGATGTAGTTACTTGATGTTAGTATAATTCTACATGTATTCTTGATTAACCTAATATTCTAGGGTTATGTCATGAAAGAGGCTAGTTGAGGGTTTAAATGTGATCCTCCAAGAATGATGAATTTCTTCATGTAATGCTTTAGATTAGATCACCTATACTTGAATTTATTTAGGGTAATGCTTCTAAACATGAATTGCCTTGATCATGATATTATATGAATGTTGATGAATACTTGAAGTATAAAGTGCCAATCATGATGAGATTAAGGTATTGATGAATTGTTGGATCATGGTATATCCTTATCTAATGGGCTATTGCTACATGTTTGGTATGAGTTGGTCCATATCCCTTGAAGGGCATATTATAAAGGTTTGTACATGTTGACAAGATTGTGTGTGAACTTATGATTTACTTAGAAAGTGAAGGTCCTATGACTACTGTGTATACTGTAGTATTGTTGAAAGGCCATTCTTCCCTTACCCTTACACTTGATATTGTATGAATTGTCTGATATGATGATAATGTTGTTGGTGTTGTGTAATTGCAAGGACAAATACACACACACACCATGCATAAACATGATCATGATGTGTCAATGGTGTTAATTGAAAGTATAGTTCTCATATGCACCTTTACACATTATTATGCATGAAATATACATGACCATGATGATCCTATTGTGTTGATTGAAAGTCCATTCTCATGAAAACACATGATCTTGGTGTGAAAGTTATTCTCACATACTATTGATGATTCTAAGGTTGAAAGTCCAATTCTCACCTAATTGAATCTATGAGCTATTTAATGAATTGTATTGACTGAATGGTAGAGCAGTCCTTCACACATGTAAATACAATTCAAGACTAATGATGTATATGTTGGAAAATAATGCTTAGCACCGAGTGGATATGGAAAATGAGGTAAAGGCCCTTCCGCCAATGTAATAGGTTGGTTCAGCCAAGTGAACTCATGAAATGGAAGCCCCTCCACCAATGCAATAGGGCGGGTTTCTTGAAGCAATCTCCCTATCCCATAACTATGTGCTAACATAGGACCTTAGCTAGTGGATCCACCTTATAGCTATGCATTTAGTTCTACCTTAGGGAAGTAGGACACCTTCTTTCAGTGCGGGGTAACATGACACCGGATTCCATGTAGCTCACATGGTCTATGTCGGTTATGGCTACTTCCCTATATAATAAATATAATGAATGAGACATGAACTATACTATGACTTCTTAATGAGATTTACCTAGTAGGAGTGGGGGTATGAGACTTCACTTTTACATTGCACAGGTAGCCTTAGTAGGATGTCATGGGATGGTTCCTTTATATTATGATGAGATTTTAATGCATGCATGTGTATTGAATAGATAGTTTTTATGAATGACTGTCCTTATAATTCAAGTAATAAACCTGACTATTTCCTTTTTTGTGGCTATTGCTTAGGATGAGGTCTAAAGATGGAATGCCTGACTAAAGTAGCTTCAAAGGAGTACTTAGTAGGGTTGGTATTATGGGATGCCAACCATACATTGCACAAGTGTCTCTTAGGGGTTTCTTATGTGATGATTACTTAATGATGAGATGATCTTGGTTTTTGACTTTTCATTGTATTATGATTGGAGGCTATGTATTGTGAAAATTGGGATATGTATTGTGCTGATGTTGGAGACTATGCTTGTTGTTATAATGATATCTCTCATGTCCTAATGTAATGTATATGAGTTGCCTTATTGGTTGCATTCT
Source organism: Solanum gracilifrons (assembly GCA_029582605.1). NCBI lineage: Eukaryota > Viridiplantae > Streptophyta > Magnoliopsida > Solanales > Solanaceae > Solanum > Solanum gracilifrons. Next base: position 30,131 of record JAJOOH010014682.1, on the reverse strand, counting down.
CCAACTATTTCAAAGATGATGTTCAAAAATGGCATATAGCATGATTTCAAGTCTCAATTTAAGCAAAGAATGAAGAATCCAACAAACCCGCTTCCAAATTGAAAGAGATGAAACTCTCTTGTTCTTCAAGATTCAAAACCCTCTCCAACTTAGAGAATATTTCCCTAGACTCTCTCTCCCTATTTTACAATCTGAAAAATAGGTAAAAAATGAAATGTCTTAAAGACAACAATTGAACTAGTATTTATAGTTTTCAGAAAATGTGCACCGAAGGTTCTTTCGGCGACGTTAGTGAGCATCGCCGATGCATTCGGCGATCCTCCCTTTGGTCTACTTTGTCGCCTTTCGTCAGTTGTCTTCAGCATCTTTGTGTCCTGGGTAATTGGGTGATGTAGCACTGCTTAGAGGAGTCGTTCGGTGATACGCCGACTACTCCTTTTCATCCCCGATTTTCTCCTTTTCTTCACGGCTCAGCCCACTGGAACAAAAGTCTAATATGTAATATGTTTGCGATCCGCCGAATGTGTTTGGCGATTCGCCTACCTTCGTTTCTTCATTCTTTTAGCTTTTTTTTGCTCCTTTTTGCCAAGTAGTGTCCATGCTTTGCCTCAAACTGAAAATACCTAAAACTTAAAGGTTTTCATCAGATATCGGGATAAAACACGCATTTGAGACACTAATTTCATCAAAATATAGCCCTAAATGAGGCCATTTCGTGGACTCATCAACACCCGCAACTTAAACTGTTGATTGTCCTCAAGCAATCTCAAGTTCAGCGGTTCGAAAAAGGGTGTATCAAAAAGTGCTACACAAAACTCAATCATTAATGCATACAACAATATTCAATTTATTTATGCAAGGATCAAATGTGCACTTAAAGATTCAAGATGTGACACAACATTACCAAAGATTCTCATGCTCGCAATCCTTACCACTTGTGCAAGCTCAAGCTCAACAAAAAGTATCTAAATGCCCGCACATAAAGAATGATTCCATATTCACACATAGAGGTTAATAAATTCAAGATCAAGAATCAGATGCATCTCCCACACACAAAAAGAGGAGCACAATGCATATTTTCACCCATAAGTTTGCCTTTATTTTCCAATCAACTTTCGATCTGGCTTACTCAAGATAAAAAAGATCTCTTCAAGGCTTGAAATGGGGCTGAGTCAAAAGGTATGGTCATTCGGGCTCAGTGACTTCTTCATCCTCATGAGGTGTGCTGTTCTCAAAATGTCCTTCTCTTTTCCTTTATCACTTTTTCTTCTAGTGCTTCTAAGTCATCATTTTATTCACTCTCCATGTATTTCTTAGAAATCCAATTCCTTTTGCACTTTTTACTCCACAACCCATTTTTTTAAGGGCTTCCTAGCTCCGATGATCTCTACCACCACCCTGTGGTGGATGGATGCAAGAGGTCCGATTGAGTAGAGGGACATGAACATTGCCTCCCGATACTGGTTTGGTTTCATTAGCAGCACTCTCATGCCATCCCAGAACGAGTCCATTTTGATGTTTGCGTAATCAATGACACAACTTCCAATGCAAGTGACTATGATTGTGCAATAGTATAATAACCCAACCAAGGGTTGGGGTCGAGTCCCAAGGAAGCGGTTTTGAGAATTAATAGAAAAATAAAATTAAGTTCTAACTAGTCGTAGCTAAAGACATTAATGATTAAAGACATTGTAAATTAAAAGGGGGACACAAAAGTGTCAAATATTGATTAGGGGGTTTTGTTACAAATATAGCAAAAACAGTAAAACTAACAAGAAATTTATAAATGAGAGGGGATTCTTAGGGAATGACCGCAATAGATGTTGATTTAAACTGTTTGGTACATGCTTTCAATAGGAAATTTGCAAGATTATAGTGACTAGGCTAAGCTTTAGATGGAAATAAGTTCCTTCTTGGACAAATTACCCCATTTCAAATAGGTTCCTCTCGGACACCCATTTTCCGCATGAAGGACAGCCTACGCGTTGCCCCACTCACTCTCTCGAGCTGAGTGTTAGGATATGGGACTAGGGCTCACCCTCTCGGACTGAACCTCATATGGACCCACTTCTTTGGCCATTAGTCTAGCGGTCTTGGTTTCATGACCTCTCTCTTGAGCAAGACAAAAACACATGGGTGGTTTTGTATTTACACCTACAAACCCATTAAATTAAACCACAACCACTAGGTGAAATCACCATTAAAATAAATTTAACCTATCAGCAAGCAAAACCCAACAATAATCTCAACAAATATTTGCTAAATCACATCCCAAGAATGGGTGTTTTTAGCCACACATCAAGAGATAAAAATTTATACCTAAATGAGCTTGCATTTAAATGGGTATGAAGATTTAAGTCTTGTTACAGGGCAAGAATGAATAATTCAAGAGACCCAAGTTCAAATCCTTGGAGATGAAACCCTCTTCTTCTTCAAGTTTCCAAAACTATCTCCAAAATCATAGCAAAAATAAAAGTACTAAAAATTATATTAATTTGTTCCACACTAAAAATATGATCCTACACTACAACTCTCAATGAGTATTTATAGTTTTCAAAAATCTGTGCTGCAGCGGTTCATTCGGCGACATTAATCGGAATCGTTGATCAACTCATTTTCTTTTTTTGAAGTGTTTCCATTTTGTTTTGCAATACCATGGGTTAAGGGAGACTTTTCTTGCACCTCTTGACTTCTCCTTTTCCTTTTCACCAGACCCCCAACTTAGGCTTTTGGCCTAAGTTTGTTATTCACTAAACCACAAATCAAGTGAATTATAAGTAGTGGGTCAAGTGAGGTCTAGGGTTCATCAGGGTTCTTCTATAGAAAGGTAAGGCTCAAGGGGTGCTCAAAAGAGTTTCACACACTCACGGGTAGGCCACAAAAGTGGTAGATGTCAAATTTGGCTCACACTCTTTAAAGTTGCTTAAGATCATTTCCAGTGCACACCTTTCTAAATCAATCAGACTAACGGGGCAAATTCTGGGTTTATTCATTCATGGTTCAAAGTATGCTAATTACACAAGGCATCGACACTTAAGTCAAAAAACTACACACTTCCGTTAGTGTTCAACGGTCATTACAAGAGAATCAATTCGATAAATGGCTAACCACAACGAGATGCAAAGAATTCACATATTTTTTCTGTAGCTTAATTTGATCTCGTCGTAGCCGCGCATTCATGTTCGTTCCATTGATAGCACTATTCAAGTCATCTATATTGATTAGAACCGACACTTAAATTTTTCAAAGAACAGCCACATTAAAAAGCATATAAGAAGTGGCGAAAATGTGCGAAAAATTCAAAAAAATTTGGAAGGATAAAAATTGTTTTTTTTTCATTTAAAACAAAAGGAGTCGTAAGCTCAATCATCCATAGAAACAAATAAAACACAACTTGAAAGTAGAATAACCCAAATAGATAGACAGAACATAACTATCAATACAAAAGGCGTGGGCCTCACCCGACCACAATAAAAGGCATTTGTCCTCAAATGCAAATAAAAGCGTCTAAATGTAAAAGTAAATAAGACAGAGAGAGAGGTAAAAAGAAGCCCTGTCTATGCAGTCTCTCTATCTGTCGGGGTCTGAATATGAGCATCAGTGCCTGGGGAATCCATCTCGTCATGGGTCTCAGTACCCGGAGTAGCCTCAGACAAGATACCAACACCAGATCCACTATGAGTTATTGTGGACATCTCATCCATCACTGTATGAGTTACCAACTGCACAACAATCTCCACAAGATTCGCCAAGTCTTTGAATTTGCTTTCCTCTTAGTTCTCACTCACAACCTCATCGCGCACTGCTATCCGCTTTTCGTCGGTCTCTGTCTCTGACTCTATATGCCCTGCATCATCCCTCTGCACATCTCCGGTAGTAGCCGGAGGGATCTCCGAGGTCTCAGGAACATCCCTATCATCTGCTCCTTACATCAGTGTGGTGAAGTCGGTAGCCCTCAAATAGGCTACGTCCTTCTTCAATTTTGTTGTTTTAGCTTTTAATGCTGAAACCTCTGGTGTCTCCCCCGTCTACTCTCCCAAGCAGTGACTCTAGGAGTCAGATCATAAATAGTGGTCCTGAGGGGGGTTAGTGCCGTCAAGATGGCACTGTGAATCATACATGGGATTGATCTCTCCAATCACGTCACCCTCACATCCATTGAATAGGCCTGATGCCCCATCTTCAGGATCATGGCATGAGTGATCTTGGTAGGTTGGGAGGAAGATGGGGCACCTGGAGTCTGTGAAGAAGAAGAAGAAGGGTATATACCTGAAGGTTCCGAAGCCGGAGTATATGAAGGTGTCTCTGTTGGTAATGAGTCAACGTCGACCTTTGGAGAAGTATCTGTTGAAGCTGCTTTCCTCCTGTCAGCCTCCTCTCACGTGAACTCGGCCTCTATACGTCGGATATCTGTGGATGAAAATGGGGTGACTTATATATCGCTAGCAGGATCCGGGGTACTCCGACACGCCTGTATAACTCGGTGATCAAAATAAGAAAGACAGTGACGTCTGCTTCTGTTTGTCTCTCATAGCCATCTCCTGTGGGACCAGCAGTCCTAAGTCAATCCGCCTCCTAGCCATGATAGAACCAAGGTAAGCTGCCTTCGGATGATACAGAATGGACTCGTTCTGGGATGGCATGATAGTGTTGCTGATGAAACCAAACTAGTATCGAGAGGCAATGTTCATGTCCCTCTTCTCTATCGGAGATCCTGCATCCATCCACCTCGGGGTGGTGTTAGAGATCATCCGAGCTAGCCAAGATTTCAACTCATCTAGGCATCGAACAATAGGCAAACCCTGGTAGTGTAGTACCGAGTGCAACGGTCGACCCAATACAACATTAATATGATCGTTGTGACACTCCACTTCTTTGCCTCTAACCATAACCGACTTCACCGGTCGGAGCTTACAAACCTTCTTCTTATTATGTAGGACCAACTCTCCATAGGCTAGGTAGAATTCCAAGACCCATGAAGGAATGTAATGGCCCCGTGGCCTAGTAAATTGCTCCAGCTCATGATATCTGAGTGTGTCAAGCACCTCCGCGTGCTTTCCTTCCAACCCCTCCACAGATAGTAACTTTTCTTCTATAATGGTTAGTAAACCATCACCTTTTAACCTGTTTAGCAATCTGGGTGGAGGTGGAGCTACGGGGATTGTAGGTGCCACTAGAGGTGGTGCTGGAGTTGGCACTGATTCCGTGGTCGAGGTAGTGGCAGCTGAAGGGGTTCTAGTGGATGTAGGCTGAGCTCTAGCCCTGCATTCATCCCTTCGATTGATATCAAAGGTTGCTCATCCTCCAGCTCAGAGAAAGCTGCTTCAACATTCGCGCCGTTCCTAGCTTCATGGTGTTTTCGTTTGCCTTTATCTCCTGGTTGGAGGTCATCCCTTTTTCTCTTTGGGGGGTTTGATCATCCTTCATTGATCGTAATGCCTTTAGCCTTTTTCTGTTGTTGTTCAGTTAAATTGGTGCGTACCATGTCTGCAAAAGATCAAGAAAGGATAAGAAACAACTTCACTTCAAGCAAAGTGATTCGCCAAAATAAATTGGATTCGCCGATGGGTTGGCTAAACAATTAAAGCAAGTCGGCGTTAAGAGAGTCCTTTCGTTGAATCAACAACTACTTTCGGCGAGAAAGGGTTTGTCCGCCAAAATTTATAGTGAATGAGGGCCTCAGGGGTAGCATAAAGAGGGCGATAATGAGTACTTTCGGCAAGTCGCCAAGTGTGTTTGGGGACCCATGACTTTTCGCCAAAAGTTACTGTCTCATCTAATATAACCGAATGCTAAGGACGAGATGGAAACATTGGGTGGATCGCCAAACAATTCGGCGAGCTCGATCCAGCTCGCCAAATGGTTCAACATGCCCATTTTCAATCCATCTTTTCGAATTCAATCTCACAAACCTCGAAAACAAAATCAAAGCATGCACTAAGGAAATTCAAGCAAGACCCATACTAACCATCACCCCAAAACACTCAAATTTCTCACAGACTTGCCACATTTGGCCATTTGACGATATTTAGTCTTAAGAGCGGTGTCACCTTCTCTATCATTGAGCATGTTTTCAAAATTTAGTACAAACATGGGCTACTCATAATTCACCCAAACAATCAAAATAATACGCAAGCACAACCCAACGAAATTTAAATCAATTATCATCATAACAAATATGAGCTTTATTTTCAAATTGAAATAGACATTCTAATCCTAGTAGAGAGGCCCAACACATATCACTAAGAGACAATTACTACAAATGAGTACAAAACTTTCGAATGTAAATATTGGAAAAGGAGCCAACCTTCAATGTTGATTAAATGCGATCTGAAAAGCTAGGCGGCAAAGTGTTCCAATTCCGAGAACAAACACAAACTAAAATTCTAGAGTAATGTTACATTGAAGAAAATTCTACCTTAGTGAGATTTTAGGAAATTTGTTAGCGAGGGAAAGTGAAGAAGTCAATGTTTTGAATCTATTGGCCTTTATAAACCATAGTTAGAGCTCATTCAGAGACGTTAGTTGCAATTGCCGATCCACTCGGTGAATCACCGAGTGGTACCTTGTCCTGCCGATTATTATAGAAATGTCAATTTCTTGGGATCAAGATGGCGGTCTAAGTCTAGATCACTGACCAGGTCGGCAATGCGCTGAACTACTTCTCAAGGTAGCCGAGTTTTACATGCTTTAATTTAAACTTGAATTGACCCAAACGGCGGATCAGGCTGGGCGCCCCGACCTGTTCAGCGGTCCTCCAACTGATTATTTGCTTGCCATTCCATATTTTTCACCACTTTCCTCATTCAAACCTACATCACTAACACACTATTATTTATAAAAGCAAATTTAAGCAATTAAAACCTTAGGTTGCTTCCCAAGAAGCACCTTATTTAACGTCGTCGCTCGACACGAGTCTTTACTCACTCCCCATTGGTTTGGTTGGCCCTAGTATTAATAGGTGACCCCCATAGTTCGTTAGAGTGAAGAGGAGGCACCAAATAATTCAGGAGTGTCCTCATCAGCTAGATCGATCTAGAATGAGAACCAACCATTTGATTTAACATTTCAATGCTCTCATTTATCTCTTCCAATATTTGATCTTGATCGGTGATCTTTTGGAGAATGATTTGGATTGTGTCCTCGACACGTTGTTCTCCCTGACTATAGGTTGTTTCCTCTCGTGAGGAGGTATGTACCTCCCTTGATCCTTGCACTGGTTTTCCACCTCTGTTATTTGGTGGCCAACTTGTGCAACTGAGTCACCAGTGCAGGTAATGTGAAGTTCCTCTCGACTTCTTGCTTCATCTCAGCCAAATTGCCACCCCTTCACTTAGCCATGCTCAGGGAACCTACCTACACCAACCAATTTAAAGAAAAACAAAACATAAAATAAGGTTAGTAAACTTCGATTATAGAAAGCAGAATTTGACTTGGATCAAAAACTTTCACGCAACACCACTCCCCGGCAGCGGCGCCATTTTGATGTTTTCGTAATCAATGACAAATTTCCAATCCAAGTGTCTACAATCGTGCAACAGTATAATAACCCAACCAAGGGTTAGGGTCGAGCCCCAAGGGAGTGGGTGTGTAAATTAGCGATTAAGCGCAAATGTGCTAAAGCTAATCGTAGCTAATTATTTTAACGACTAAAAATTTTGTAAATTAAAAAGGGGGGACACAAGAGTGTCAATTAATAATGGGGGTTTTGTCACGGTTATAACAAAAATGACATAAATAACAAAAAGATCTATGAATGATAGGGGATTCTTGGGATGTGACTACAATATATGTTGATTTAATTTGTTGGGTTCATGCTTTCGATAGGAAATTTGCAAGATAATAGTGACTAGGCTAAGCTTTAGATGGAAATAAGTTCCCTCTCGGGCAACTTACCCCGTTCCAAATAGGTTCCTCCACCCATTTTCCGCATGAAGACTAGCCTACGCCTTACCCCACTCACTTTCTCGAGCTGAGTGTTAGGATATGGGACTTGGGCTCACCCTCTTGTCTGAACCTCATGTTGACCCACTCCTTAGGCCATCAGTCTAGCGGTCTTGGTTTCACGACCTCTCTCTCGATTAAGCCTAAAACACATGGGTGATTTTGTATTTGCAACTACAAACCCATTAAATTAAACCACAACCACTAGGTGAAATTACCATTAAAATACATCTATTCTAGCAGGAAGCAAAACCCAACAATAACCTCAACACATATTTCTTAAATCACACCCCAAGAATGGGAGGTTTTAGCCACACATCAAGAAATATAATTTATGCCTTCAATGATGTTGAAATCAAGTGGGTATAAAAATTCAAGTATCAATTTAAGGAAAGAGTGAAGAATCCAAGAGACCCACTTCCAAATTGAAAGAGATGAAACTCTCTTGTTCTTCAAGTTTCAAACCCCTCTCGAATTTAGAGAATATTTCCCCAGACACTCTCTCTACTTTACACTCTAAAAACTAGGTAAAAAATTATGTGTCTTAAAGACAAAAACTGATCTAGTATTTATAGTTTTCAAAAAATATGCTCCGAAGATTCTTTCGACGACGTTAGTGAGAATCACCGATGCATTCGGCGATCCGCCCTTTGGTCTACTTCATCACCTTTCTTCAGTTGCCTTCAACATCTTTGTGTCCTGGGTAATTGGGCGATTTAGCACTGCTTCGCGGAGTTATTTGGCGATACGCCGATTGCTCCTTTTCTTCGCCGATTTTCTTCTTTTCTTCAGGGCTCAACACACTGGAATAAAAGGCGAATATACGATCTATTGGCGATCCGCCGAAGTATTCGATGATTCACAGACCTTCGTTTGTTCATTCTTTTTGCTCCTTTTTACCAAGTAGTGTCCATGCTCTGTGTCAAACTTCAAATACCTGAAACATAAAGATTTTCATCAGATAGTGGGATAAAACACGCATTTGAGGACTCTAATTTTATTAAAATATAACCCTAATGAGTCCAATTCGTGGACTCATCAAATGCATGCACGTGAATTGAATAGATAGATGTTATGAATGACTTTCCTTATAATTCAAGTAATGTACATGACTATTTCCTTATTTGTGGCTATGGCTTAGGATGATGTATAAAGATGGAATGCTTGACTAAAGTAGCTTCAAAGGAGTACTTAGTAGGGTTGGTATTATGGGATGCCAAGCATACATTGCACAAGTGTCTCTTACGGGTTACTTGTGTGATGATTACTTAATGATGAGATGATATTGGTATTTGGCTTTTCATTGTTTTATGCTTGGAGGCTATGCATTGTGTTGATATTGGAGACTATGGTTATTGTTATAATGATATCTCTCATGTCATAATGTAATGTATATGAGTTGCCTTATTGGTTGCATTCTCCAACTATTTCAAAAATGATGTTCAAAAATGGCATATAGCATGATTTCATATGAAATGTCTGTTTTTATGCATGTTTTAATGGTTTTGTGCATGGCTTCCATACTTAGTACTTTTTGTGCTAACCCCATCTTTCTACATTTACTATAAATGTAGGCTTTGGTGATATTGGATTCCATCCTCATGGCCAGGTTCATAGGAGATCAAGAAGAAGAAGATTGGTGTGTCCTCATTGTATTCGAGGGCTCAACCATATGTCCTTTATTGTTTTAGCTTTTATGTTTTAAACTTATGTAAGGGCCATGTCCCTAAGACTGTATTACAAGAGTTATTATCCAACTGTCATAAATGGTTTGAGACATAGTGTCATAGATCTCTTTCATTTTTTTCCTATTCTTTTATGTTCATGTATGCTATGTGACTTGTATCAGACCCCTTCGGGGTCAAGTACGTCGTGTTACTTATAGGGGGTACCTTTAGGTCATGACAAGTTTTTTCTCTTCGTGTTTGCATCCTAGGCACCGCATTGGCGGAGGCCTACAATTTTTGGAATCCGCTATCGTAAATTAGGCACCACGTTCATCATAATTGTGAGCCAAGCTCTGCATTCTTGTAGGGATGTGGGCTTGACCCTCCACTTTTGTGGGAGGTCCTTAGTGTTCGTGACAAATGATTTGGTTAAAATTGACCGATTTTATCTCTGTGATTGCGGCCTGGGGTCCATGTTCGCGGTTGTTAGTTGATTGATCTTTTAATTAACCCATTTTTAGGTTTCTTCAACTTTTTCGAAAATCAATTTTGGGAGTTAGGGATCTCCAAATTGGGTGATTCAATTTTTATTGGTTCGAGTTAGTTCATAGATACGAGTTAGAGTTTTTGTGGAGGTGCGAAGAGTGTTAGTTTGAGATAATTCTCACCTCGAACAGGGCTACTTATGTCTTTTTAATGTTGACTAAGTTTGCATGTTGTCGTTTGGCCTGTTTCGGACATGGAATTGTTTCGCATGTCAGGGAATGAACTCAAGTAGACAATTAGGACCTTTTTGATGGAGTGAATTTCAGAATTCACAACACGGCCCCCACATTTCCATTTTGACTCAATTTTTTTGTCCATTTCAAATTAATGCAAATTACATGTCTTAACGTTTGTATTGATGTTGTGATCAATATTTTTCTACAATGGCAGTCATCAAAGGTGATTTGAAAAGGAGAGCACTATTAATGTGATTCCACAGCGTGCATATTCGGCTTTAAGGTAGGCTACTATGTACTTGTTCTTATATTGAGCTATATTAGAGAATGCTTAACATTCATTGCATGTGATTTCAATATGTGTGTGGTGGGTTAGGATTATCTTTTTTATTCTTATTTCATCATTATGATTTGAGCCTTAGGCTAGTTTAGAATTGTTCAATCCTTATTTTAGGTATGACTTTCCTTGCTATGACTTTGTTTAGTGTTATTTATCTCGTTAGGGTTGTTCAATGCCTTGTAGTATTCAGTGTAACTAGTACCTTAGAATGAGATTTGCTAAACCTTAAATAATAACAGTTTCTTTTTGTGAGTATTTCATCTGCTTTAGGATTGAAACTTTCCTATAGACCTATATCTGGGTTAGCCTCTAGTTCTTTCCTTGATTTTAATCACCATAAGATAGAGCTAGTTATGTTGTTCCTGGGTTGTTTTATACTTTAGAGGAAGAGATTCTAGAGTTAGTCTTCCGTATGATGATAATTTATAATCCCTTTTGTTGCTTGATTAGGTATGTTTTTTTCCTTGTGTTATCGTTGTTGAGTTGGTTGGAGTATTTTTTTCCTCGAGGCCTTGGTTGAGGACCACCTGTATTCGAGGTTAGTTTATATGCTCTATGACCGAGGTGTTTGGTAGTAGTATTTGTTCTAATTGTGAACGAGTTTTTTTATGCTAATGATGTCATGCATTGCATTGAATTTTCATTCTTGCATGATTTGTAGTACGACCCCGCTAATGCATTGGTTCTCAACATAACTTTTCAGAAAAGAGGTTTTTCGCCTGATTACCTTTAAAACTGATCTTTTCATAGGAGTCTTACTACCTTTACTACCTTATAAATGGACTTAAAACTTAGAGAATTAAAGTATCTTACCCTTTCCATACTATTTTGATTCTACAATTATCTTTTGTCACATTGATCGAGCGGATAAGACATGGGTAGGAACTAGGCAGGTGTATATGGATGTTCCTGAGACCCCATGCAGTGCTCTATCCATGTGACCCATTGAATAGGAAGATTGAGGCACACGGTTCCTACCTCAGTAGACGGGATTGAGGGGTATGTATAACTTTGAATTAAAAACATGGTACTATTGGCACTACTTAGTTTTATTGCATCACACATATTCAACATCCACTGCCTATTACTAATATAATTGGTTGTTATTTGTACTTGTTGGTCATATAGTGGGTCGTACAAGTTTAGTTTGTTGTTGTGTAACTTCTGGATACATAGGGGCTCGTTAAGATTATTTTTTAATTTCTTGTTCACTTGCGTCAGTTAGAAGGGTTGTCCTTTGTTTGATGGTAGATACTGCCCATGCCCCCCTCCCTCCCCCCCTTTCTATTTGACGTTCTTATGTAGGGTTGGTTTGGAATAGACTTTTTGACTTCTATGTGTTATTTGTATTTATTTCTATCAGTATGCATATGGCTAGCTATGTCCCTTAGTAGTGCCTTGTCGTGAATAGGCTGATGGGATAGAGCATCTAGGTTCATCCTATAATTCCTTCATCTATTTTCCTTTAATATATTTTTCTTGTTTTAGTTATTTCTTCCGATGATATTCTTGTGGTTCCTTTAGTTATCTATGATATATGCTCCTTCCTTAAATGTTGTTTATGCTTACATTATGTTTGGAGCTCAATTAGCCTATGCCTTCTGAGGACCTATTGTTGGTACTCAAGCGACACTTCTGCAGCCTTCTGATCATAGTATGAGTTCTCACCGCTGATGAGGAGCAGCTCTTTGATTTGTAGATTTGGGTGAGCTCCTAGATTAAGAGTTTCCCTTCTCTCTCTTTGCCTTGGGCTAAGACAAGTCATTATTTTGCCTCTGGAAACAGTTCTATATTTTTGTATTGTTATTGTAATCAATATTTTTAATAGTTGCTCAAATACTGTGTGTCCCCAGGTCATCCCGTTTCTGTATTGTTTTATTCTGCCTCTTTCTTTTGTTCTTATTAATATTATTATTTATATTCTGCAATTCTTTCCTTCCGCTCAATAGCCCATTACTTCTAGTTCCAGGATATAAGTTCGGCTTACGGATTAATGGGACGTAGTATGTGCCATCAAGACCTGAATTTTTGGGTCGGGACAATTAAATAACTCTCAGCTAATGTGGATGGTGTTCTTTGGGATCAATCATAAGATAGAATAAGTAATGTGATGCTTCATAAATTTATTGAAATATATCAGTTATTGCCTTTTTGTCAGGTGTGGGTTTCAAATTATCCCCCAATACTCTTTCATTCGCTTGAGTCTATGAAATGAAATCGAGCTACAGTGTCAAACTTGGTGTTGGTATAATCATGTTATCTTTTTCCATAATTTGGATTGTTTTTTGTGGCAATCTTTCTCTAATTTGTTAGGTTTAGTTGATTTAAATATAGGATGGTTTCTCTTCCTTGGTGAGTTATGGTTTTAGACATAATGTGATCAATGCTTTTCATTGTGTTATTATCTACATATGTTGCATACTAAAAGCTTTGTTTAGAGGAAAGGTAGTGCAAAAGTACCAATGGATTTTTTTGAAATGTAATATTGAATATTTAGAAATGTCTATAGAAGTATACATTGATTGATGTATTAGATGATAATTTGTTATATACTTCTTATGCAAAATGTGTTTTTCTTAGTATCTTGAATTGTAGGATGACAACTAAATCTTCTTAGAAGACAAGAAGTTTGGTTGGAAAAATAAGTGTTTCCAGTCATTACTCATCTAACTCTGTGACATTTGATAGTGTCCCACCTTAATTTCTTTTTTTCTTGGTGTTGCATTGTAACGACCCATAAAACGAATAAGTGAAACTAGAGCCTAACGTGTGTGTGTTTGAGTTGATGTGAGGTTTGAGGGTGTAAAACGTCAAGGTACGACTCCCCAAGGACCACCCTAGGGGTCCTTGAGGAGGACCCTAAAGCCTAACCCCCAAGACCCCAAAGACACCAAAATCTGCCCAAGATTTGGGGAACCATGGATGGGACCGAAGCCCTGCCTCGTGGATGACCTTCGTGGGTCAAGGTCCCAAATGGAAACCAACAGAACTAAACTACGACTTGCCAGCATGGCTCGTGGACCCACCCATAATTCATGGGTGGTGGTTCGTGGATCACCACTATATGCTGTCAAATATCTCGGCCAAGGTGAGGGATATTTGGTAAATTCATTTTAAGTCTAGTTTAGTTGGGGGATGGTTTCAATTGGTTATTTAAAGTATTTTGAGGGTTTTTAAGGTATTAAAATCTATTTTAGAATTCATTATTTCGAATCACCCCAAAGTTAGGAACTTCTCTTCTCAAAAGTTCTCTCTCTAGAAACCTCTATTGGAGGTGAAGGATTCAAGCTTCCAAGGTGAAGTCTTCAAGTTTTCCAAGGGATTTTAGTGTAGTTATTCTATAAAAGGTATGGTGTTCTTCATACTTGACTTATTTTCTTTCAAGGAGTCAATTTCAAAAGTGATTTCAAGACTCCAATGTTTTCCCCAAAACCCTAGTTTTCAATCATAGCATGGGTTCAATTCCAAAACGATTTTCAAAGGCTTTGTTGCATCGAATTATGAATGAATTGTATATTTAAATATGAATTAAGATGATTTCATCCTTGAACCCATGTTTTCTTCCGAATTCTAAAGTTGTGATTTCAAATTGGGAATTGATTGATTATGCAAGTATGTGGAATTACTGATGTTTATATGGAATTGGATATTGAATCATGTTAATTTCCTTATCTATTGTAGTATCTTAGATTTATGGATTGGTGCTGGTTCATAGCCTTGAAAGGCTAGTTCATGAAGAATATATGTATGAATGTGATGTGAAATATATATGTGTGATCACAATGAAAGTGTTATGATCATGCTTAGAATGTAATTGTGTTATTTTTGAAAGCATATTCTCAATTAACACTCATGAATGATGATGATGAAATGTGAAGAGTTTCCTTCTATATATTGTATACCTTGAATTGGTAGGCTTGTGCATCCTTTTCTTGTATAGATGAAAGTGATGTTATGATGTATCTTGAATTTGTAGGCTTATGCATCCTCTTCTTGAATAACTGAACTATAGTTGATTTTTGAATCTTGGGTAGGCTTAGGCATCCTTTCTTATGTAATGAATGTTTATTGACTTGATAAATATTAATCGATAGATGTATGGCATTCCTTTAATAAATGAACTAATGTAATGACGACTCTTGAATCGATAGGCCAATGGAATTCCTTTCCCAATGTGTCAATGTAACAGTAATTAGTAATTGATAGGTTTATGGCATTCCTTTCATGAGTATGATAATGTAATGAAGAACCATGGATCAATAGGCTTATGGCATTCCTTTCATGAGGACTCTAGAGCTTTCCTAATAATGAAACATAGTTCAATAGCCTTATGGCATTCCTTTCATGTTTAATGATGTGACTTGGGTCGATAGGCCAATGGCATTCCTCTTAAGTATAATAATGTAATGTGAATGAAATATTCTATGGGAATGTAGGCTAAGCACCGTGTGGATATGGTAAGATGGAAACTCTCCCAATGTTAGGCTAGAGTTCCAATAAACATCTTTCTATCCCATAACTATGTGCCCACATAGGTCCTAGCTAGTAGATCCACCTACGCTAAATGTATTGATGAGTCCACAATTTGGACTCATTTAGGATTATATTTTAATAGAGATTAGTGTCCTCAAATGCATATTTTGTCTAAATAACTAATGTGCACCCTTAAGTTTCAGGTATTTGGATTGAGAGACCAAATTTGGACGCTATCAAGCAAAAAGGAATAAAGTGGCAGAAGGAATAGAGAAAAGACTTCCTGAGGATCGCCTAAAGTATTAGGCGAGTCATCGAAAGGTCCTAAATCTCGTTGAATATTCCAGTGTGCTGAGTCCTGAAGAAGAAGGTCAAGTCTACGATGAAAAGGAGTAGTTGGCGTATCGTCGAGCAGTTCCCCGAAGCAGTACTCTATGCCCACTCCTTCAAAATGTGAGAATGCTGATGGCAAAAGCATAAAGGCAATGGACCAGACCCAAGGGTGGATCGCCGAGTGTGTCGGCCATCTTGACTAACTGTGGCGAATGATCCTTCGCAGCATAAATTTTTGAACACTATAAATATTTGTTTAAATTGTTAGCTTAGTATCAGACTTTAGAGAAATTTTATTTTTGAGACTGAGAATATTTCAGTTTTAGTTCTTAGAGTTTTTGGACACATTGAGCTTGAACTTTAAGATTTGAAGATTTTAAATTCCAAGATGACGTGTTTAAAGACTTTATTCATCGGACCCACTAGATGGAAACACTTGTTGGTATCGATTTCTATCTCTTTTTCATGTCTAGCTAAAACTCCAATTCTTGGGGTGTGATTTTGTGAATATGGGTTAAATTTACTGTTGGGTGATGCTTATTGTTGGTATATTAGTTGTTTAAATGTGATTTCATTTAGTAGTTTTGTGTGAACTTAATGCGATTGTAGTTGTAAATATGATTTCATCTTAGTATTTTTGGCTTGCTTGAGAGAGAGGTTTTAAAACTAAGACTACTACGTCGATAGCCGGTGGTTATTGGATCGTCGTGGGTTCAGCTCGAGAGAGTGAATCCTAGGCCCTCTCCCACACTTTCAGCTCGAGAGAGTGAATGGGCTAAGGCGGAGGCTGTGTTTAAATGCGGCAACTCGGTGTTCGAGAAAAACCAAGTTGATTCGAGGTAAGTTGCTTGAGAGAGAATTTACCCCAACTAAAGTCTTGCCTAGTTACAAATATTCAGTGATGTACTATGAATAACATTTACCC
This sequence comes from Solanum gracilifrons, assembly GCA_029582605.1. NCBI lineage: Eukaryota > Viridiplantae > Streptophyta > Magnoliopsida > Solanales > Solanaceae > Solanum > Solanum gracilifrons. The sequence continues at coordinate 13,727 of JAJOOH010014682.1, read as the reverse complement.
GATAGTGTCTTTTATCCCATATTCCTATCACATCCCACGAATCCCATCTCCCTATCTCGTTTCCTTATATATATTTTTTTGTTGATTAGCTAATACAAACCCCCCCCCCCCACATTGATAATTGATGCTTGCGTCACTTCTTAGATTTAGTATGTTTCTATTCAATAATGTTTATAGCTATGACTTATTAGAACTAAATTTTATTTTTCTATTAATTCTCGAAACCACTCCTTGTGGGAACAATCCCAACTCTTGGTTGGGCTATATCACGACACGCGATAGTTGGTACTTGAACCGAAGTAGTGTCCTGAAACGTGAAGTCATGTACCAGTCTACCTTAGACAAGTAGACCTCCACTTTATGGTGTGGGGCGTTATGACACTGAATTCCATGTAAAGCTGACTTGGTCTATGTCGGTTAAACGATTATTCCCATCATGTGAGATGTGCATTATAGTTTCTTGAGGAGTTCTATGAAGTGTGGGTGGTAGAATTGGATGAAACCATGCTTTGGACTAGTAGGCTTTGAGAGGGTCGTAGTGAGCTCTCTAAGTCTTAACGGCTAATGTATGAATGTTTCCTAAATGAAGCTAATGAATAATGTTGACTTATATGCTCAAATGAGATGATGCATTCTATACTTGGATTGTATTATGAGTACTTCCTTGTCATGATTTATTGAGTATGAATATGCCTTGGCTATGGTGACTTCAACGAAGTACTTAGTGTGAGTAGTAGTATTGGATGCTACTTGCACATTGCAAAAGTATGACTTAGGGTTGCCTGAGGTCTAGGTAAGTAGACCGCCTCTTTATGGTGTGGGGCTTTATGACACCAAATTCCATGACAATCTCGCATGGTCGATGTCGGTTAAGTGCTTATTCCCATCATGTGAAATGTGCATTATGGTTTCTTGAGGAGTTCTATGAAGTGTGGGTGGTAGTGGGGGATGCCATCCATGCATTGCACAAGTAGGCTTTAAGAGGGTCATAGTGAGTTCTCTAAGTCTTAATGGCGAATGTATGAATGTGTCCTAAATGAAGATAATGAAAAAGGTTGATTTATTTGCTCAAATGAGATGATGCATGCTATACTTGGATTGTATTATGAGTACTTCCTTGTCATGATTTATTGAGTATGAATGTGCCTTGCTTATGGTGACTTCAACGGAGTACTTAGTGTGAGTAGTAGTATGGAATGCTACTTGCACATTGCACAAGTATGACTTAGGGTTGTCGTAGGTGATGGTCATTATGTGATGATATGACTTATGAAATGTTTATGTATCTTATGTATGAGTGTTGTGTAAAGATGTGAAGGTTTAATGGTAAGTTCACTTTTGGTAACCTTAAGGTAGTACTTTAGTGTGGATGGTGGTATGGGACGCTATCCATACATTGCACAAGGTATAGCGTGAGGGTTACTTGAGGTGAAGGCTTAATGTGAAGGTAATGGTTTATATGGTTGATTATGCTGTAATGTAAAGAAATTACTTGTATGTTGGTTATGTTTGAATATTATGGCTCTTATACTTATGTTCACGAAGTTTTATCAAAATGGCATAAAAGTATGACTTTCAAATAAAATGTCCGTTTTAAGCATGATTTTTGCATGGCTATCATACTTAGTACTTAATTGTACTAACCCATATTTCTTCATGTTTTACTACAGGTGTAAGTTTCGGCAAGTGAGTTGCTTTCTCCCTAGTTGAAGCTTGGATTTGAGATTCTCTAAGACTAAGTGGTATGTCCTCATAGATCGAGGACAAGTACTTGAAATTTCATTTTCTTTCATGTAAAAGACTATTGCTAGACTTTTCGATTGTAAAGGATCGTGATCTTACGTTTGTTTCTGATATTGTTTTAGATGGCCATGTGAGACAATAGACTTCTGTTGTGTTTCATGTTTTTTAAACCTTAGGCAAGGTAGCATGAGTGTGTAGGAGTATTCCTTTAAGTTTACCCTATTGTCTAAGTATGCTCCATCTTTGGTGTCCAACCCTAGGGATGAGATGAGTAGGTTTGTTACCGCTATATCTGATGTAGTTGAGGAAGAGTACCGTACGACGTTGCTCCATGATGACATGCACATTTCTAGACTTATGGTGTATGCTCAATCTATTGAGGAGTCCAAACTTAAAAGAAAGAATAGGGAGTTAAAGAGATCTAGGTCCGATGAGCAAGGTCAACTTATGTTCAAGAAGAGAGCTCCAAACCAAGATTCTTCAAGCACTCCTAAGGGTAACCAAGAGAAAGGAAGTGGATCTCAATTTTCTAAACTCATTTGTGCCAATTGTGGAAAGAAATATTTTGGGAAATGCTTAGCCGGTACTAGTGGGTGCTATGGGTGTGGAAAAAGTGATCATCAAGTGAGAAATTGCCCTACTATTACGGCCAAAGGAAGGGAGGCCAAACAAGTTTCCCTTGATGGGCCGGATCCTAATGCTCCAAAGAGAAACCATTTCTATGTGCTTCAAGCTAACAAAGACAAAAGAGCTAATCCGGATGAAGGAACCGGTATGTGATAGTTTCTTATGGTTTTGAATGTTGTATTGAGGTTGGGGTTTCTCCTAAGTGGGGGATAGTATGTTGAATAGTAAGGTTGATGACAATTTCGATATCCTTATCTCATTCCTTTTATTCATATTCATGCTTGAGACCAAGAGTTCCTTGTAGCTTGTTTCATAATTTGGAGTCATATATGAATATGTTTTTCCATGGTCTCCTTATGTTATGCATGTTCTTGATGAGTTTATGTTTAAATGAGAAAATGAGTTTTTATGAATTATGTTCCTCTTGTTGATATGCATTTAGTATGAGTTGCCTTAATGCTTCATGAGGTAAATTGTTGAACATGTCTAATTGTGCTTTTATGAAGAAATTACATAATGTGCCTAATGATGTTATGATGAGCATGGTAGGATTTGGAGAAGGTAATTACTCCAATGAAATGAGAAATGTTGAAGTTATGATGCATAATGAGTTTGTCGATGTAGTTCCTACTTTCTTGTGTCGCATTGAACTTTTTGATGTGGAGTTGATATTTCCTCCTAGTTTTGTTCATTGTTCATAATGTCACATGCATGATGGGGTTCTAGTCTTGAGTCGTTAACCCCCTTAATGTGTTTAAAGTGTCATTCGAGGACGAATGTTCCCAAGTGGGGGATAATGTAACACCCCGTAAAACGAATAGGTGAAACTAGAGCCTAACGTGTGTGTGTTTGAGTTAATGTGATGTTTGAGGGTGTAAAATGTTGTCCTGAGCTTTGGTTGAGGGGTTGAGGGGTTTAGGGATTAATTGTCAAAGTACGACTCCCCAAGGACTACCATAGGGGTCCTTGAGGAGGACCCTAAAACCTAACCCCCAAGACCACAATGAAACCAAAAACTGCCCATGATTTAGTGAACCACAGATGGGACCTACACCCCGTAGGTCCATCCACGCCCCGTGAATGGCCTTTGTGGGTCAAGGTGAAACCCACAGAACCAAACCACGACTTACCAGCACAACTCATGGACCCACCCACAGTCCGCGGGTGGTGGTTCGTGGATCACCATTGTTTGTTGTCAAATATCTCGGCCAAGATGAGGGCTATTTGGTAAATTCGTTGTAAGTCTATTTTAGTTCGGGGACGGTTTTAATTGGTTATTTTAAGGGTTTTGAAAGTATTAAACTCTATTTTAGAATTCATTATTACAAATCACCCTAAAGTTAGAAACCTCTCCTCTCAAAAGTTCTCTCTCTAGAAACCTCTATTGGAGGTGAAGGATTCAAGCTTCCAAGGTCAAGACTTCACGTTTTTCAGGGGATTTTGTTGGATTTCCTCCATAAAAGGTATGGTGGTCTTCATCCTTGACTTAGTTTCTTTCAAGGAGCAAATTTCAAATGTGATTTCAAGTTTCCAATGTTTTCCCCAAACCCCTAGTTTTCAATCTTAGCATGGGTTCGATTCCAAACGATTTTCAAATGCTTTATTGCATTGAATTATGAATCAATTGTGGATTTAAAGATTAATTAGTATGATTTCTTCCTTGAACCCACGTTTTCCCCCAAATTCTTAAGTTGTGATTTGAGATTGGGAATTGATTGATTATGCAAGTATGTGGAATTGTTGATGTTTATATGGAGTTAGTTATTGAATCATGCCACTTTCCTTATCTATTGTACTATCTTAGATTTATAGATTGATGTTGGTTCATAGCCTTGAAGGTCAAGTTCATGAAGAATCTATGTATGAATGTGATATGAAATATATATGTGTGTTCTAAATGAAAGTGTTCTGATCATGCTTTGAATGTAATTGTGTTATTATTGAAATCATATTCTCAATTAACACTCATGAATGATGATTATTGAATGTGAAGGGTTTCCTTCTATGCATTGTATATCTTGAATTGGTAGGCTTATGCATCCTCTTCTTGTATAGATAAAAGTAATGTGATGATGCATCTTGAATTGGTAGGCTTATGCATCCTCTTCTTTAATAAATGAAAGCATAGTTGATTGTTGAATATTAAGTTAGTAGGCTTAGGCACCATCTCTTGTGTAATGAATGTCTATTGACTTGACGAATATGAATCGATAGGCTTATGAAATTCCTTTCATAAATGATCTAATGTAATGACGACTCTTGAATCAATAGGCCATTGGCATTCCTTTCCTAATGAATCAATGTACCATAAATCAATAGGCTTATGACATTCCTTTCATGAGTATGATAATGTAACGAGGAACCATGAATCGATAGCCTTATGGCATTACTTTCATGAGGAATCTAGAGCTCTCCTAATAATGAAACATGATTCGATAGGCTTATGGCATTCCTTTCATGTGTAATAATATGACTTAACTCGATAGGCCAATGACATTCCTGTTAAGTACAATAATGTAATGTGAATGAAATGCTCTATGAGAATGTAGGCTAAGCACCGAGTGAATATAGTAAGATGGAAACTTTCCCAATGTTAGGCTAGAGTTCCAATGGACATCTTCATATCCCATAACTATGTGCCCACATAGGTCCTAGCTAGTGGATCCACCTAAGCTAAATGTACCCGTCTTACCTTATGTAAGTAGACCTCCTCTTTACGGTGTGGGGCTTTATGACACCGAATTCCATGACAATCTCACATGGTCTATGTCGGTTAAGTGCTTATTCCCATCATTTGAGATGTGTATTATGGTTTCTTGAGGAGTTTTATGAGGTGTGGATGGTAGTATGGGATGCCATCCATGCATTGGATGAGTAGGCTTTAAAAGGGTCATAGTGAGTTCTCTAAGTCTTAATGTAGAATGTATGAATGTGTCCTAAATGAAGCGAATGAAGAATGTTGATTTATATTCTCAAATGAGATGATGCATGCTATACTGGGATTGTACTATGAGTACTTCCTTGTCATGATCTACTGAGTATGAATGTGCCTTGCCTATGGTGACTTCAACGGAGTACTTAGTGTGAGTAGTAGTATGGGATGGTACTTGCAGATTGCACAAGTATGACCTAGGGTTGGCGTAGGTGTAGGTTCCGGTAAGTGAGTTGCTTTCTTCCTAGTTGAAGCTTGGATTTGAGATTCTCCAAGACTAAGTGGTATGTCCTTATAGATAGAGGACAATTCCTTGAAGTTTCATTTTTTTTCATGTAAAATACTATTGTTAGACTTTTCGATAGTAATGGGTCATGACCCTACTTTTGTTTCAGATATTGTTTTTAGATGGCCATCTGAGACAATAAACTTCCGTTGTGTTTCAAGTGTTTTACATGAGTATTTTGATTGTATGGTTTTAAAGAATGTTTTAATTCTGTACTATTTCTCTTATCGAATGGAATGAAATGCTAGGAGGCTTGTATGAGATCCTTCAGGGTCAAGTATGTCGTGTCACATCTGGGGTCTAGACTCGGGTCGTGACATGCATGCTCTTGAATAAATATCTTATCCTCCAAAATATACTTGGATTGGAGTTCTGAATCGTTCAGAGATTTATATTTATTAATTGTAATATTAATATGATGGCTGCAAGGCATAAAAAGTGATTTTATATCTAAAAGTCCAAATCAGATGTATGGATGTGTAGCTAATAAAATAGGTTAGAGTCTAGCAACATGTTCATAGCAAGATTTCCCCCCTACTATTCGTATAATAAACATGTCTTGCATGATGTTATTACCAAATTATTTTTTTCCAGCACCTTAAATTTGTTATCAAGGTCCTAATATCTTCCATTTTAATCATTGATCGTTAGAAATAGTGATGAATTTAGACATGATCTGACTGAAAGACCTGCTTTGACTAATGCATGTGTAATTACGAATCTTATTCTTTTAGTAAAAATGCTTAGCTAAATTACTATAAAATTCAACAGACCGAAGATACAACAACAGTAATCACCGCTAGACTGCTATATATCACAACAGCTAAGAGGCCCATCCAACCCGACCAAACCACGAAGGGACAATAAAGAGACAAGTCAAAGCCATTCTTATAACGAACTAACAAACTCCCATAAAATAAACAATTATATACAAACAACAACCTAATTGAAGACCATATGCTAATGATGTATACAAGAACCAATATATCCCAATTGACCGCCCATAAGACTGGCAAGTACAAACAATAATCAATTATACTTGTGATAGGGGATGCATATTAATGTTATTCAATTAAAGCACTGGTGCCCAACAGTAAAAAGTTCCACAAAATAATGTATCTACACCTACCTCCTCACATGATAGCTAGAACCCACGTGGATAACCCTCTTCATGTTTTGTGAGACCATAGGACTCGGAAAGTTCATATATGCTACTTGGTCGTAATTCAAGGTTTCCATAACCTATCTGTCATATTACTGAATCCACTTGATCGTGGTGGGAGAGATTTATGAAACCAATTCACTAGAAAAAGGGTATGCGATACTCTAGCCCGATCAAGTAAAAACATAGCACATCCTTGATGCCTCTTTTGTCTCAAAAATTAATTTATTAATGTTTTAAAGGTAGTACACTTGCATAAAACATGTTTTTAAAGAGTAAATGTGTAGAATGGACTTCCTTAAAGAGTAGTGAAAATTAATGTGTTTAATGGGATCGTACCATAAAACACGTGAAAATTATTGTTGATGCAATGCATGTCATCACCAACAGCTATACAATAGCAACTAAACAACTAGATGTACATTTCCAATTCTACCTAGCTCCAGGAGCATAGAAGGCTAACCTTAAATCTAGTTGTTCCTCGACCAAGGCCTTAAGCCCAACAATATGCCAACATACTCAATAATAACAACATAAAATGATCACTATAAGTCAGGAAGCGAGCGAATTATTTTAATGACTCAAATCACTACCCAAAAAGTTTTTTGACTCTAATCCTTAACAATTGGTCTCCCCATAATGACCGGAAAGGGTAATTACAATTTAGTTATAAAAATTATTTTAAACCCTTATTGAATGGAAATCAAACCATCAGTCTTGTAATCCTCTAATTTGTATCATTTTTACCCTATTATTTGTGGAATTTGATCTCAAAACTATTTGGACTAATTTATATACTATACCATTTGTAACCATTCTTATGTATTTATTTCCTAGTTAGTGATCCTAATGAATGATCCCAAGAAAATGGAAATCTTCACTAGTAATTAGTTCCTTGACTGTATTGATAACAAAACTAAACTATCATTAACCCCATAGACTCTACTAGAAATAAAAGGTAATATTGTGTACAACTGACCCTTGCTAGGTCGTTTCCCATAATCCACTCATAGATATAAGGAATGAAGTTGTAGGTTTATTAATGATCCTCTGATGGAGGTTTTATATAGCACTAACAAAATAGATCGTGCTAAGTTAGCTCCTACAAAATAGGAACTGATAAACTTATGTGACCTATACTAACTGAATAATAAACTTCACAAACTTAAAGCTTAAATCAACTGAACATGACTTATCCATATTTACCCCAATGGTACGTGCTCTATTATGCCCCCCTAAAGTTAGGTGTAAAGAGAAAACACCTATCTTGGGAAGCATCTGCTAGAAGGTTGCCTTAGAGAATAGTTTAGTGAGTTGTATCTGCTATTTGATCAGTGGAGTGAATGTGGGCAACTCTGACCAGACCATTTCGGACTTGGTGGTGAACAAAGTTAAGATCAACCTCGAGTGGCTTCCATTTTGTATGATGGCTCAGGTTTTCAGTACTGTATGTGATCCCAATGTTATCACAAAGCATTTTTGGAGCAGTAGATATGAACATCCTTGAACAAGTGAGTGATCCAATTCATTTCAGACAAGGCACAAGCAGCAGCCCGATACTCAGCCTCAATAGAGGAGCGGGAGACGGTAGGTTGCATTCGAGAAGACCAGCAAATAGGAGTCAAGCTGAGAAAAACAATGTAACCAAAGATTGACCGGCGATCATTAGTGGACAGTTGCAGAGATATATGAAAACCATGGTTGGGAAGTTTCTTTAAGATACCGAAGGATGCATTAAACTACCTTCCAGTGAACCACAGAGGGACAAGTTTTGAACTAAGTGAGCTTGTTTAGTGAATATCTGATGTCATGCCTTGTAAAACAAAGTTACTAAAGCTTACTAAGTACATTTCTATACTGTTTTCCATCCATTTTGGGAGCTCCATCATCTACCAATAGTGCCACTAACGTACTCATTAGAGACTAAATGTCTTTGGAGTCGTGCATTTGAGTGTCATGTAGCACCTCAAGTATATACTTAGATTGGCTGAGAAACAAACCGTTAGCATCCCAGTGTACCTCAATGCCCAAGAAATAGTGCAATAAGCCAAGGTATTTAAGAGAAATATTTTGGAAAGAGAGGTAATGACTTTTTGAAAGAGTGTTTCATTGTTGCCTGTTAGTATGATGTCATCAACATATATAAGGATATAAATAGTTACACCCAAATTATGCAGAACAAAGAAAGATTTATCATACTCAGACATCTTGAACCCCATCCGGATCAAAGAATCAGTAACTGCATCATACCAGGTTTTTGGAGCTTGTCACATGCCGTAGATAGCCTTTTAGAGAATACAGACTTGTTAGGATGCGGTGAATTTTAATATCCGAGTGGTTGAGTCATATCCACGTCTTCTTGAAGCTTCCTTTGAAGAAAAACATTATTGACATTGATTTGATGCAGTGACTAATTGTTCTGTAAAAAATGGGTGACGACAGTCCAAATTGTGGTGGGTTTAACCACTGGACGGTATATATTATGAAAATCAACCCCAACCCATTGGGTGAACCTTTTTGCAACCAAACGTGCTTTGTTCCTATCAATGGATCCATCAGACTTAGTTTTAATCTGAAACAACCATTTACAAGGAGCAACATTCTTGGTAGGGTCTAGCTGAACCAGTCCCAATTATGATTCTTTATCAGTGCATCAAACTCAAGATGCATAGCATCTCTCCAATATGGGAACTTTTGTTATTGTTTTTTGGTGACATGTAGAATTGGTACAGTTTGGGTTATGTGGGCAGTGTAGTCAACAATTTTGCACCACTTGACGATGTTGTTTTGTGACCTTGTTAGAGCACTATTATGATCGATTGGTGGAATTGAAGCTACACGTTTAGTCGGAGGAGCCAAAGCGAGACTGGAACAACGCACATCCCTATGAGAGGTGAGGGATCGGGTCGGTATATGATGTGATGAGATGCAACATCACCGATAAAAATGAGTAATCGGTAGTTAGCGATGTAATGTGAGAGGACAATCAGAGAGGGGGGGTTTAAAATTTGAAGTGGGATAATAGGGAATCTAAAATAAGGGAAATCTAATGGAAGTCAGAGTAGAGGGAAGTAGTGTGAAGATTACTTGGAGTAGGAGTGGTGAAATGATCTGATTGTGGTTTGTTCCTTGGTGGAACACGAAGTGAGCAATCATCTTGGCGTGTATCTCTCATAGATGGAATAGTGGGGGGAAGTAGCATGTTTTCTGGAGTAGTGGTGTTGGAAGTAATATCAAGATTTGAATTGTTGTGTTTTAAAGTATTCTCCCAGTTTAAATATGAAAACTTTTTTGTTAACTGGGAAAAAATTTTAGCAAAAGGGAAAATATACTCAAAAAATTTTACATCTGAGAGAAAAAGTTTGGAGCTTGTACGTGAAAACACTGATGACAATGCTTTTGTCTACTTCGTGAATTTGTGCTTCATCATTTTCCTTTGTATCACCTACCACCACCTTTCCACTCTCTGTAACCATAGCTAGCCATCTATTAACATTTTCCTTCATCATATTTGGCTCCAATTGTGCGGAAAGTGAACTCAACTAACCTTCAAGTAGCTTGATTGCATCCGCGTGAGAGTTCACTCTAGTATTCAGTGATGAAAAATTGGCCTTCATTCCTTTTAATAAATCATCTGAACCTTCAACTTTGTCAAGGATGCGTGACAACCAGTCATTCACCCGGGGACTACTTGCACTCCCTTTTGATTTTTGGCTTTCACTCGATTGAGTGTGGCCTTCTTCAGGATTATCCTCTCTTCTCCAATATTCACTTTGTTCATCCCATCCTTGGTGACATCTTCTTTGATCTTCCTCTTTGTGAAAGTTCCAACCTTGATTCCCACCTTGTTGTAAATAGCATTGGTGGAAACCCTCCTTATATCTGTTGGAATTCCAACCTTGATTCTCCCCTTGTTTTGAATAACCCGAGGAAGAACCCTCCTCAACTCTACACACTCCATTTTCCCCCTTTTGTTTCTTCACATTTTTTAACACATGCTTTTGTAGTAACTCCATTTGGTCCAACATCTTGTTGATGTTATCATCCCTTTCTCTTTCCTTATCAAGTAGCTCTTGAGTCATTCTAAAAAAAAGGGGAAACTTGATCTTCTCGAGTGTACCACACTTGATTTATTTTAGTCATATCATCAAGAAGAAATGAAGCAACTTCAAATGATTGAAACATTATCTCTCCTTGAACCAATTCATCAGCTACTACTTCTTTTACCTAATCTAGACTCCAGTAAAAGTATTCGAGTAGCAACTCATTTGGTAACCCATGAGTTGGGCATTGAAGAAGGAGTTTTTTAAACCTCAACCACATTTCATTGATGGGTTCACCCTACCATCGCTTCAAACCTTCAATGTTATATCTTAGTTTCATCATCCCTGATAGGGGAAAGAACAATTGAATGCTGTGATCAGCTCTTCCCATGATGTGATGGAATTTCTTGGTAACTCAGCCAACCACTTGCTAGCCTCCCCCGTTAAATATAGTGGAGATAACCTGAGCCTGATTGACTCTTGTGACACATTCTTCAATAAAAAGAGGTTGTACACCTCTATAAAATTTCTTACATGCTCATGTCGATTTTCGTGAGCTAGCCCTCCAAAAAGTACCCTCATTTTGAGAAGATGAAGAGTCATGCTAGTGACCTCAAATATTGAATTCCCATCAGTTGGTGGTAGGAAAATTGCACCTATTTCACCTGGTTGAGGTGGATTCTACATATTGATGAGTCCACAAATTGAACTCATTTAGGGCTATATTTTGATAGAATTAGTGTCCTCAAATACATATTTTGTCTCAATATTTGATTAAAACCCTTAAGTTTCAGGTATTTAGAGTTTTAAGGACAGCATGGACAGTACTTAGCAAAAAGGAAGAAAGCCAGCTGAAAGAACGAAGAAATGAAGATCTGAGAATTGCCGAACCCGTCCAGCGAATCGCTAATGGTCTTATCCTCGCCTTTTGTTCCCGTGTTCTGAACCCTGAAGGAAAGGATCAGATCAGTGTTGAAAAAGAGCAGTCGACGTATCGCCGAGCAATTTCGCGAAGTAGTACTTTGTCGCCCAATGATACAAAATACGACGATGCTGAAGGATAGAGCAAGACGGCGATAAAACCTACCAACGGGAGGATCGCCGAGTAGATGGACGATCTCGACTAACGGCGCCGAATGATCAGCTACACCACAAATTTTTGAAAACTATAAATACTCGTTGAGATTTGTAGATTAATATGAGATCTTAATATAGAATTTGTAACATAGACTTTTGAGTTCTAAGTTTGGAGAGGGTTCTGAAGAACTTGAAGATTCAAAGTGTTTCAACTCCACTAATTTGGACTTGGGTCTTGTGGATTCTTCACTCTTGGCTTGTTTTGAGACATAAATCTTCATACCCATTTGAATTCAAACTCATATTTCTATAAATTTCTATCTCTTTTACATGTCTAGCTAAAACCCCAATTCTTGGGGTGTGATTTTGTGAATATGGGTTACATTATTTGTTGGGTCTTGCTTGTTGATGATTTATTTGTTGTTTAGAGGTGATTTCGTGTAGTAGTTGTGGTGGAACTTAATGAAATTTCAGTTGCAAATACGATTTCACCATTGTGTTTTCGGCTTGCTCGAGAGAAAGGTAATAAAACTAACACTACTAAATTAATGGCCGGTGGGAGTGGGTCGACATGAGGTTCAGCTCGAGAGAGTGAGCCATATCCTTCTCCCACACACTCAGCACCAGAGAGTGAGTGGGCTAAGGCGGAGGTTGTTCTTCGTGCGGCAAGTGGATGTCTGAGAGGAACCCATTTGATTCGGGGTAGGTTGCTCGAGAGAAAATTTACCCCCACTATAATCTAGCCTAGTCACATTTTAAACAATAAATTTACTATCAAAAGCATGTACCAAATAGTCTAGTCTAACCCGCATTACTATCACATCCCAAGAACCCCATCTCCTTGATTAGTACTCTTTGCGTTTTTGTTATTTTTGTTTACTTGTGACAAACCCTAATTAATAATTGACGCTTGCATCACCCCTTAGATTTAACATGTTTATATTCGAAAATGTTTCTAGCTATGACTAATTAGAACTAAATTTTATTTTTCTATTAATTCTCAAGCCCACTCCCATAGGACTCGAACCCAACCCTTGGTTGGGTCACTTCTCTATTGTACGATCGTAGACACTTTACTATTGTACGATCGTAGACACTCTACTATTGAAAATTCTTAGTTTAGTAAAAAAAAATTGTTCTTCTTAGTTGTAGTTCTACTTCCTTCATTTTCAGATTTGTTTCACGTGCTTGTGCTAACAACATGAGAGATAAGTGTGGTTACTGTCTATGAACCAATAGAGCACCTCTTGGTAGAAGTGATGTGGTTCAGGGATAGCATCCTGACCTTCAAACCGAGGTAATGTGAACTTTTTCATGAGTCGTGGATGAGGTTTAAAGCACTGTTGATGCAATGCCCAACTCATGAAATTCCTGATCTAGTTCTACTGGAGTGCTTCTATAGGAGTCATAATCCCAGAAATAGAGGATTAATTGATCGACTTGTCCCGGGTTGTCCTGATAGATTCCCCTATGAGATCGCAGCTAAACTCCTTGCCCTTGTGGCTAAAACCAATAAGGATACTGAGAAGAACCAGCAATTGATCATTTTGCTGGGTCAGATGAATAACTTGACCCAAAAGGTTGAGGAACTGGAGGTGATATCCAAAAAGAAGAGAAAATGCATACCACCTACCGAGTAGGGAAGGTCTATGGACAATGAAAATAGACCTATCAAGGATACATTATTAATCATTCTCCAAAAGCTAAATTAGCAACATAGAGTGTTAGAAGAAATTTAAAAAAATGTAAAAGTTCTAACTCAGATGAGCGGTTCCCACTCTAGATCTATCCAGCTAATTGAAACTTTCTTTGGTGATGTATTGCCTCAGCTCCATCCAAATGAACAATTGGATCACC
>JAJOOH010014681.1:0-33325 GCA_029582605.1 Solanum gracilifrons | reverse complement strand
ATAGTATATATATATATATATATATATATATATATATATATTTATATTATATAGAAAGGTGAAGAGAGGACGACCAAGGGCATTTTTGTCAATCAAAAAAAATTTCAAGCTTAATTTAATTGTACATTGTGCATAAAGTATTAAAATTTTCAGAAAAACCAACCAAAAATTATATAATTCCCAATGTATCCACCACTAAGTCAATAGTTGTGGATTCTAATGTCCACACGTGTACCAATACATTGGGAGGAGTAAAAGAAATAATTGCAAAGTTACATGGACCCCATTTATTGATTTACTTCAAAAGCCTTTACATTCAAGCTGATACATTTTTAAAAAAAATCTTTTTTATTTTTGAATGTATAATTTTGAATGAGATTTTTTCATACCAAAAATTCAAATTTGAGGGCTTTTAATCATTTCCTTTCTTAGTGTGGTTTGGTCATGAAAAAATACTGTTTATTTTATTTAAAAATTTATAGTTGAAGTCATGTTTGGTTAAATTTTATGCAAAAAACATTTAGAATTTAAATATACTTTTTGTAAGGCATAATACATAAATATGTCATTTAATTTGATTTCATCTAATATCTATGTCATGTTCATAAGTAGACACATAATATTGTATAAAATTGAACAAGTTAACACTTGTGTTCTACTTGACGTCCTACATGACAATATAATTCACGTCCTATGCGACATTTTATGTGGCTCCTACGTGTGTTATTCCTCGTAGAATGCGTGTGTCTGCTTCTCAACTCTATAAAATTTTAAGTGTTTACTTGTGCACACCTTAAGTTGAATGTCATAGATGTCAGACAAAGTCAAATTAAAAGATATATTTATATATTATGTTTTTCTAAATATGATTTATATTCCTCAGTTTCTAAAAATTACTTGACTAATTTACCTGAAACATACAACCAAATTGCACTAAATAAAATAATATCTCAAAATAGATAGTTGTATAATGTCATAGATTAGATCTCATATAAGAACTACCACATATTATTACAAAAAAAAAATCACTTTATTTAATTTTTTTGAAGTTGAACTTGTGTTAAGCTATTGATTTTGCAAATAATATTTGATTATTTGAATGTGTTTTTTTTTTTAAAAAATGGGGTCATTTTTATAAGAATAAATAATTTGTGATAAAAATTTAAAAAGGATAATGTAGTTAGGGGCTGTTTGATTATTTGTTAGAGTTATGCATATATTAGTTATGTATGGTTTAGTTATGTGGTATTAGTTATGTTGGTATTAGTTATGCAAGTATTAGTTATGTAGGTATTACTTAGTTATGTAGAGATTACAACAATACATAAATTATTAATTATTGAATATATTATTTACAATTAATAAGCAAGCAAATAGTATAATTTCCCAAAAAAAAAAAAAAAAAATCTTCTCTATACTTAAGTGGAATTTCTATTTTTTTCTCTCTAAAAACATAACTCTTTCTGTGTTTTGAGATTATTACTCAAAAATCTTTCTCTTAAAAGAGATGGTACTCAAACTGCTCAAAACTCTTTTGAAAATCTTAGTTTCCTCTCATTTTAAATGTAAAAACATTTACTCTTGGGAATACTTAGTTTCAATATATCATTTTAAAGAAAATGAACTCAGTTCTACTCTTCCTCAACTCATATGCTCAAGTCTTAAAATAAATTTTAAAAAAGTTTGCAAAAGACTTCTTAAAATAGGATTCATGCCGAATTATGGACGTGAATGACTCAATTCAAGGACTCAATTAATGATACCTCTCATCTCAAGACTGTTCGACTCATAGGGTTCATGCGGAATTATGGGCATGAACTGCTCAACTCAAGGACCTTCATGGGTAACATGTAGTAGCCCCATGATTAGGAATATAATCCCTAAATGATTAGGAACTCAATACTCAAGACTTATAACTTGAAGATACTACTCCTCTCAAAGATACTCAACTTATGAAGTTCATACGGAATTTATGGGCATAAACGATTCGACTCGAGGGTCTAATTAACAAT
Source organism: Solanum gracilifrons (assembly GCA_029582605.1). NCBI lineage: Eukaryota > Viridiplantae > Streptophyta > Magnoliopsida > Solanales > Solanaceae > Solanum > Solanum gracilifrons. The sequence continues at coordinate 31,313 of JAJOOH010014681.1, read as the reverse complement.
ATGGAATTCATGTATATGATTCTTCTCATTCTCATACTTACTTCCTCAAAACTTAGCTCAAATCAATAGTTGATCTCAAAGGATTCACAATTGAACTCAAAGACTTTCTTGAACTCTACTCTTAGCTCTTTCTTGAATTTGAATTTTGAATTATGAATTATGAATTCAAGAGTTATGATTCATGATATGAAGGATCTCGATGATAGTGTAGACTCATGCATACATTTTCATCATTCTCATACTCACTTACTCGAGTCTTGAAACAAGTTATTAGAAATTATAGAAGACTCTTCAAAAGACTCAAAGGGACTTTCTCAAAAGACTCGAAAAAACTCTCAAGACATAACTCTTAGCTATACCTTGAATTTGAATTATGAATTATGAATTATGAATTTAAGGTTATTATTTGTAGTAGGAAAGATATCGTAATGATTAAATGAGTTTTAGATAGTTAATCATGAGAAACGGTCAAGAAAACACTATCTGGAGCAAGTCCGCGACACATAGATGCATTTTAATATTTAGTTGCGAAATAATATATTTAAGATTGTAATATTGGGTCCGTTAACGGCCCCTTTCATATCTAGTATATATATATGCATAAATCATCGACTTAAGGCAACAAAAATTCAAGCAACAAAGCAAAAAAGAACGACATACAATAAAAAGCATAAATAAAAATGAAAAACTACATAATTATTAAATACTACGTATTACTATAAATACTACGTATTACTATAAATACTACGTATTACTATAAATACAGGAGGACATCTAAAAACAACTTCCGTACCTTTTTTATGTAGGATCATGTAAAACATTGCTTTAAAATTTCAATAGATGTGAATAGAATTGGGTGAAGTAATTCGAATCAATTAAAAGAGAAATAAAATTAAGCCAAGAAAAACTGTTAAAATAATTATTAACTCTCATGACTAATCGAATGCTTCAATTTTTCTATTTTTTCATCCTAAATCTTAATTATTATTTGATTATATCCTAATCACAAGTGTTTGTACTTTCTTTCTTCACTTAACCCACGCGCCTTGATTTCCCCATTCTGTTCTACGTGTAACTCACGCTTTACCCCACGGGGTATTTCAGGAATTTCCTTTACCACACCCCCACTCCACCCCACCAGCTCGCTCGGATCACATTGCTCTGTGCAGAAATTGTTAATTTTCATCTGAAACTTTCTTCTTTACGAGTCAATTACTTTCCATTTTTTTTCAACATTTGCTTACTGAATTTTGATTACTGTGTGTTTGATTACTTGCTTAATTTCACATCCCCTGATTCTAAGAAAATGGGGTTGAAGGAATTTTATGGGGTTCTTTAGGGTTTTAGCGTCAAAATTTAGGTGAAAAAGAGAGGAAATAGAGATGTTGGATGCAAGAAGGCCTCATTTTCTTGTGGGTTTCAACCCTTCCATGAATTCTGAAAAATTGGTAAGCATTGGTTCACATTGCCATATTGCTCTTAGCTTCACAACTGTACAATCATGTTTGTTGAATTTTTCTTTTTTGTTCCTCTATATATCATTCTGTCAAAAAAAGACGTAAATCTTTTTACTGTGTTGGGTTTGTTGCTATTCTTACTGCATTTGGGCTAATTGTAACAAATGAGCAAAAGTGTTTTGAAGAAAGGGGTTGGCCAAGAATGTTGTTTTTGGATCTAAGCAACTAACTTTAGTGTAACTATAAGGACTATTCATTGGCTAGGAATGTTGTTTTTGCATCAAAGCAACAAACTTTAGTGTAGCTATAAAAACTGATCATTGGCCAAGAATGTTGTTTTTTATCAAAGCAACAAACTTTAGTGTAACTATAAGGACTATTCATTTGCTAAGAATGTTGTTTTTGGATCAAAGCAACAAACTTTAGTGTAACTATAAGGACTATTCATTGGCAAAAATTGTTGTTTTTGCATCAAAGCAACAAACTTTAGTGTAACTATAAAAACTACTCATTGGCCAATGATGTTGTTTTTGATCAAAGCAACAAACTTTAGTGTAACTACAAGGACTATTCATTGGCCAAGAATGTTGTTTTTGGATCAAAGCAACAAACTTTAGTGAAACTATAACAAATGCATGATGACAGTGAATGCAGCATTGAGATTGTTTTTTATTTAGGCTGTTTTAGTAGTTGTTTTTTAGTACTTTGAGCTACATTTGCTTCACTTAGTAAATAATTGTGTCATAGAGATATGATTATTCGATATGCTACGTATCAGACAAAGGGTACATTCATTGTTTAAGTTTAACAAGCTTCATAAGCTATAAACTGAGATCTTAGCGTTCAGAGTATAAGGGGGGGATTAACTTAGGGCCCTGCATAGGTGTGTACAGGCTCCATATGAATGAGCTATATCAGGCGTGTGATACTTTTGCAACATGCCAACATCGTTATTTCAAGGCAATATAAAGAGTTTTGTAACAGAGATCAGTAGCCGTTGCTCTTGGAACGACTTGCCTATGCATTTTAAAATGAAGTTATTTTATTTTAAAAACAAACTCTTCTGAAGAACTTTATGTTGTCAACTCTTGCAAAGTTTATTAGTTGTTTTGATTTCTATATTGCAGGTAATTCCATCAAAATTCATTAAACAAATGGAAGGAAGAGCTTCCGGAACAACAGTTTTGGTGGGTCCCAGTGGAAATGCTTGGCCTGTGGACTTAATACAGCAAGATGATGGTTTATTCTTCCACAATGGATGGGTTTCATTTGTTAAAGATCACTGCCTTGAAACAGGGGATTCTTTGGTTTTCAGATATGATGGTGATTTGCATTTCACTGTGCAAGTATTTGACGAGAGTTCATGTGAGAAGGAGGCTTCTTATAACGCTGACTGCAGTCAAGGAGCAACTGACTTGTACAATCTTGCTCTGAAAAAAAGAGACCGAGGGAACTCCGTTTTATTAGATTGCATTGTTGAAGGTGTACCGAAGAAAATGAGAAGCACTGAGATCCCTTCCGAATGCACAAGTAGCCAAGATACCCATGGTCTTGCATCTAGTAAGGATGGGTACACTCCAGAAGATGCAGTTTGCTCATATGCAGGAAGAAATTATGCTGCTAGTTTTCTGGATGAAATGGAGAATGCTGGGGATGCATTAAACAGTAAAGTTACCATTGCTGTGCCAGCTCAAGCAAAGATAATCTTTAGCAATCCAGGTGAATGGTTATATTGTTTATTTTTATTGTTTTCAGTTCAATTTTTCTAGTTTGAGAAGTGTTCTTTGAATTGTCCATAAGTTTAATCAAGCCAATTTGATGTTACAGTTCATTTTAATCATGCACAGACATTTAGTAAACACCAATTTTTCCCATTGAATTGTGCAACTGCCTCGGCGAAAATCTACGTGTTTAGAGAGCTGACACTTTTATTTGTATAGTTAAGTTCAGAACATACTTTTCTCATGTGTTGCCTGATTCTTTACAACTTTGTAATATTTCTTACTGTGCAAAGTGTTTGTATACATTTTTGCCCTGCAATTCTCCTAACCAAATTTTTTGCTGTTTTCGTAATGGCAATGAAAGTTCAGCTGTTAGAAATAACTAATAACAAAATTTTTAGTAATGATTTGGAATAGTAACTGGTATTTTGAATCTAAAGCAAAGATGAAAACAGGCAATGCTTCCTCCGAGAAAGATATGTGGTTGCCTGCACAGGAAGCAGAAAAGGTTGCCCGTTTGTTTACCTCAAGTTTCCCCAGCTTTACTAAAGTTATGAAGAGGTTCAACATCAGTGGCTCATACACGCTGGTGAGTAGGTCATCTGTTTTCTTTAAACTAACATTTCTTGAAATGTCTTGCTGAACTACAAAATCTTACAGTAGTCTTAGCTACTGTAATGCATTGCTTCAACATATCTTACTATCAATAAGTGCATCAAATGAGCTTTTATTGAGGAAGACAACTTATATTTACAAGATAATCAATACACGGTTCCTTTATCCCCTTTTACCTTTCATGATGAATTGGCTAAACTCATAAAAAAATAGCATTGAAATTGATTTTTATTGACCAATCAGAATTTTTCATAGATCTTTTTAAAGAATGTTGTGGTTGAGGATTATGTGCAGCATGGTAAAGTTGTTTTGGTTGTTATAGTTTTGTTGCCAACAATATCTGAGCTGCCTACTGATGTTTCTGTTTGTTTTACTAACTGCATATTTGTCCTTAACCTGCCTGATATGGTTGATGTTGTTGTTATCTATTCCCTCCGTTCCAATTTGTTTGTCTGGTCTTGGCCCGAGTTTAATAAGTAAAGGAAACTTTTGAATCCTATGGTTTTAATTCAAAGACATGTAGAATGTACCAAAATGCCCTTTAATCTTGTGGTCTTAAACGTGCTGGAAAGTTAGAATTAAAGAGTTTCCAAAAAGGGGAAGGGCATTCTTTTTGAAACGGATTAAAAAGTAAAGTAAGACAAACATTTAATTTCACCTTTATCAAAAAAAAGTAAGAGAAACAAATTGAAATGGATGGAGTATATATTACAACAATCTGATCCGCCAGGGAGTTGTGGCATTCAGTTGCCTTTGTAGTCTTCTGTATCATTAGTGATTGATTTATGGTATGCCTGTGCTTTTCCATGTGGATTTGCTTCATCTTAGGAGATGAATCACTCTGGTGACATTGCCTTTATTTGATGTTTAGTTTGGAGTAATATTGCAACGATTAGACAAGGTTATTTTTTCTTTCACCACTCCTGCATGTGCATCACTTGGTTTGTTGATCTCCTTCATATTTTCTTTGGCAGCACATCCCTTACCAATTTGCCACGGAACACCTTCCCAACTGCAAGGTGAAGATTTTACTTCATAATTTAAAAGGGAAAACTTGGACTGTGAATTCAATCCCGACTACAAGAGTACAAACATCACATACCTTTTGCGGAGGGTGGTTATCCTTTGTTCGCGACAATAACATTGATTTGGGAGATACCTGCATCTTTGAGCTTGTCCGCAAGTGTGAATTACGTGTGCGTGTTCTTAGGGTGGAAAAGGAAGGAAGTGATTACAGTAGTAAGGTAGTTGATGAAGGACTAGTTACTGATTATGCAAAAAATTCTGGATGTAAGTCCAGGAAAGTGGGATCAAATTCTAATCAAGCGAAGGTTATGACATACGATAAAAAAGGATGTGCTCCTGACAAAGAGAAACATGGTAATATGTTGAAGAATCATCAGCTCCATTCTCAGTCAAAGATTAGCAGTGGAGATTCAGGTAATTTAAGGACAATTAACTAACTTATTTTAGCTGTCCGTCCTCACACTGAATTTGTATTGAATCCTTTCAACTATCGTGCTCGAACAGCAATCAGGAAACCTACTAGTTCTCAAGATAAACAGGGTTCTTTCACCAAGAGCTGTATGTCCATGAAATCAGTACCTGAAGAGAAATTGGCTGCTGAATCTTTCATTTCCAATTTCCCTCATTTCGTGCGACTCATGAAAAAATTCAACATTAGTGGCTCTTACACCTTGGTGAGTTCTTTTGCATGCTTTATCTTTTTATTTATTGTTATTGTCCCAACCTTTTCCATTCCATCTGGTTGCATAATATGGATTCCAAACATTCATGATCATCTTCAAAATATTTTTCCTTTTCAATATTTTCTATTGGAGCTTGTTCATTTTTTCTCAAATGTTTAATATATGTCAAAAACATTATTTCCCAACTTAAAAATTATTTCATAGGTAGAAACTAAATGCCCACTGGACTTGAAGCCTAGTTTTGTCTCTCTATAGAGTTGATGTGTTTGGTATTTGACCCCTCTTTGCCTTCTAGCAGATAATTCTCAAAAAAAGATAAGGGCCTTCTAACAGAACATAAAATCAACAGTCAAAACAGAATTGTTGTCTGAGTGAATCTTTTTTTTTTTTTTTTTTATTAATATGTTTCATTAAAAAAAGCATTAAGTAGATGCAAATATACAAGAGGTATAGTTAAGCAACAGATTGACAAAAGAGAGTATTTCTCTCAGCCTCTATACAAAGTGTTAATCTATGACTTTGCATATAACCAAGTCAAGACAATTGTAGGTTGTAGGTGCTCCAGACATCCGTGTAAATGATGTGAATCTTGTTAGTGATGCCTTTTGTTTTTACATCAGTGACCTATAAAGTTAATTATAAATTTAGTGGTGTCTATTCTATTGCGCTTACATCAAAGTAAATAGATGGTGACCCCCCTAAACTTGTCGAGTCTTATTCGGTGCACACCTAAACTTGGCGTTGGCTTAATTACTCCCATCAACTTGGTAATTTGATTGTCACAATCCCCTTAAACGCTGACACACGCGCTGCTACATGGATTATTATTTTTAATCCATGTGGCTTTTCTTTAGAATAAAATATATATTTTACCTTTTTAAGTTTACTAATTATATAAATCATCTTTTCGGAGCCTATTCTGTAACAAATAAGAAATAAAATAAAATGGAACAACAATATTTTGACTATAAATTTTTTATTTGGCTAAAGATATTATATTCCAATCAAGGCCAAGAAAAGAAGAAATACACCTTTGAACGAATAATCATTGCATCTAAAAAAGAGATAAATAAAATTTGAACTAAATATTTTACGTATTTGACCCGGAAAAAGAACAATGCACTACTGAAATAAATAGTCTTGGCATGAAACTGAATTGATATTGCTCAAGAAAGAAATTAAACTGGTTATTTGTAAAGTTTAAATGTGTGAGTCTAGCTGTTGTATGGATCAACATGCGTACTTTTGATACTATCTCGATGTGCTATAAGTAAAGCTGCTTCATTTATTAAAGAAAACATAATATTAAGTAAAAGCATCACTTAACTGACTATTTTGGTCTTGAATAGATTACACCTATGGCATTCTCTTCATTTCTGCTGATACTTGTTCCTTAGGCCAGTTTAAGGTGTTGGATGTTATGGCGTTTCTCATGCTATTCTTTGCTTTAAATTCATGTTCTTAGAGCCTTCTACGTCTTTCACAGAAAGTTCCATGTCGGTTTTCAATGGAACACCTCCCAAACTGCAGAACGGAGATTGTGCTTCAGAACTTGAAGGGAGAATGTTGGACTGTAAATTCAATTCCGACTGTAAAGGTACAAACGCTGCACACATTCTGCGGAGGATGGTCGGCATTTGTCCGAGAGAATGACATCCATATGGGAGATATCTGCATATTTGAGCTCGTTGGGAAATATGAAATGCGTGTACATATATGTGCAATTGGGAAGAAGGGTTTAGATTACCAAAATGGGATAACTCCTAAAGAGTCGGATATCCTTGCATCCTTGACAAGCTAGAGACCTTTGGTGTGAAACACTGTAGGAAAGATTACTTTTTGCCTAATACAAGGTGAGGGGTAAGCTCTCTTTTTATTCTAATAATTATGGTTCCCATCTCATTTGATAGTGTCAAATGCCTTTTTACAGTTTGCTTACGTAGCGCTATTACAAAGCGCCACAAAATTTTAAAATATGAAGGGGTTATGGTGCTGTCCTAAAAAATATAGTTGCAATTTTCTGCTATTTGTATGACGAAATGATGATTTCCCTTCCCTTTACTGTTTCAGTTTCTTTCTTTTCTTTTCCCCGAAGACGTTTACTATTTCAGTATCTGTACTTTCTTTATATCAACATAAGGACATTGCTGTTCAATTCCATCATCTGGTGGCTAACTACTCTTAGTTTCAGGCTTGACGTTTCGCTGGAAGATAACGAAACTTGAGTACATGGGATCTGAAAAGGAACACACATCAATGTTATGGAGAAGTACTTAAAAGTAGATTATCAAACATTTGACTAGGTTGGACATATGCTTTCAGTAGCTTAGATGTTTTGTTGTTGGCATTGTCTGAGCACTCTTGTTCAGACTTTGTGTTGTATAAGTACTGCCAGAAAAGCTTCTTATTTTCTTCATGTTATAGATTTCTCTTTGTAAATAAGTCTCATGTGTTTTAGTTCAATTGTCCTGAAACATCTGCTGTTTGGTCTGTATATGTATAAACAGTAATCAGATAGAACATCTTCTAGAATGAGAAATCAAAGTTTCACTCTATTGGATCACGCCTTATTTTTAGTATAGTGAACGAATAAAAGTACATAGAAGGAATATGATTTTTTCTACAATTAAATATAACTTAAACTTTAAAAAGTTCCTTTTATGGAGAAAAAAATATTTTTATAAAGGCGGAATGACATGAGAGGTTCTTGTACTTGGTTTCGTTTGTAAATTGAATCCTTATACTTGCGACTTTGTCAACAGAACTCTTAAACTTTACCGAAATACAATATTGTAAACAGCTCTAACCATTGATTGAACACATGTGGCTCTAATATTGTTGACTTGGAATAATGCGTGATTTCATGTGTTTTGAAGCGAGTGAGTATAATATTTTATATTAAAGACATGATTTTTTAAAAAATAAATGAAAAACGCCAAAAAAAAGAAGTCGTCTTCTTCAAAGTTTCAACACGCCACCCCCCTCCTCCCACCCAACCCAACCAAATTTCTTCTTTCCTTCTCCATTGGATCCACCCACCATTTTAACCCCCTTCTTCTTCTTCTTAATGCCCATACATCACTGTCCCACCCCCAAATATTTTCTCAAAATTTCCTTATTTTGTTGCAAACCAACACCACCTCTAGTCCTTTTTGTTTTTCACATTCCTACCCCAAAATTTCAATTTTGTGAGTATTTTTCAAATTTCTGTATGAGCTAATGTTAAGGGTAATAGTAGGTATTGAAAAATTGAAAAACTTAGGGTGTGTTTGGTACGAAGGAAAATGTTTTCTATGGAAAATGTTTTCCCTAGAAAATGTTTTCTTGAAAAACAAATGGATTTTTAACTTATTTTTTCATGTTTGGTTGGTGAGTAGAAAATATTTGTTAATGTTAAATTTATAATTGAATTTTTAAAATTTTCATTATTGGCCATTCTGATAAATTAAGTAGTCAAAATACAATTATAAACAAATATAATTTTTTGAGATTATAAATTCTTCGTTCTATTATATGGTGTTTCCTCGAAATCATTGAATTGTTTCAAGACGTCATCACTATTCATTCCTCTTGGTCTTTGTTTCTTCTCTTTCTTTCCCGATATTCTCAAATAATAATTTGTTTACCCGTTAATTTTAATTTTAGTTTCTTGCTCCTATTATATATTTAAGTTGTAAAGTTAAAGTACACAATGTGGTAAATTTATTTGAAAATTATTTTTTGTGCAACCTGCATTGGATTATTATGATGAATAATAATTATAGGACCAAAATTTTTCATAATTGAATTGTTTGTTTGTATACAACTTTAAATAAATTACGATTTATTATAATTTTAATACCTTACAAGCACTTTTTATTCAAAATACCTGTTAATAATTGGCATAGTATTAACGTGCAACACACGTTCGTACACTAGTGTGTGTCTATATATATATTCGTGAATTTTTTAAAATATCTTATATATTTTTCAATTTTTTTCATAATTTAAATTTAAGTAAGGAAATAAAACCCCAAAAACTTAACCTAATTTCCAACCCTGATCTTAGTTGAGTCATTTTCGTTTTTGCTGTTTTTAATTGGTTTTGACAGTTGAATTTTTCTATGAAAGGAAAATAGGTACTTTAGATCGAATTCAATAAATTTATTAATTCATTGCTTCATTTTTCGTAAAAGGAGAATGGAAGCATAGTTTCATTACCAACAAGAGATCTCTATTTTTTTTAACAAATTGCATACCACAATTATTATTTTAAAAATACAATTAGTCAAAAAGGTAAAGTGCCATGCTTTTCAGAAAAAAATAATTTGAAAATCATTTTTTTTTTTTTAAATCAAAGAGAATATAGATTTCGCATCATCCACATAACAAGCCTCGTAAAAAAAAATTAAAGAGAATATAGATTTCATCAAAATGAACCAAATTTGAATGTGGGTCTGATGATTTAGGCTTAAATGAGGAAGTGGGGTTAGTGGAAATTAGTGTAAGAAGGAATATTACGCAAAGATTGTGAATACAATAATGGATATTGACCTTTTTTGGTGGTGGATGAATCTTAGGTGAGTTTTTACATTGATTCCTTTGGTTTGAAAAAAAAAAACGTTGATTTGGTTTCTTGATTGTGTTACTAATTTACTGTAGGGGGATTTGTGTTATAATTTGGGGATGAGTTTAAGTTATTTAGGTGAATTTTTAATTATGGGTGTTTTTTTTTTTTTAATTATTGGTAAAAATTAAATAAATTTCGAATAGGCCTTTAAGGTCGAGACATGTGTCCTTCCATTAGAGTAAAGGACACAAATGCTCTACTTTTGAATGACAGGGATTCTAGCGTCCAAACAATATAAAAGAAGGTATCCATATACCATATTTGATATGTAGTTTAGGGTATATTCATCATTTTTTCCTAAAATAATTAATAATTTAAAATATTTTTAAGGCATAACATAAAACAATGCATGATAAACGACAATGATATATGATCGATGAAAATTCACTAAAAAATATAGGGACATTGATGAACTCTCTATTATTAATTATATTTTTTGAACTCAAATTTTGAAAATGAAAAGATTCTTATAATTAGTGTTTTCTCATTTATAGATGCTTACATCACACAAATACAGATAAATACACCACTAAATATAAAATATTAAATGGTCAACAAAAATCTGAAAAGAGTATAAAATTTATTGTCATTTTCAACCCTAATACAATTTTTGCCGCTTTCAATTGCAGTGCCGTTAATACGCTCAAGAATTCAAGTGTCTCTATTTCTTGTGTTTATAATCAACAAACCTATAATCAGGTGAATTCTTAATAAATTAATTAAAAATATTTTATTCTTCAAAAGGATTGTGTTTCTTCAAATTTTTTTCTTCGTTTCAATTCTATTTCTAATACATTAATAAAAATATTTGAAAAAGAATAGCTCTTTTATTTGTTTTTTCCCCTCAAATCTTTTTCCTTTAGCAGAATGAGGAGTGACTGTAACAACTGCAGAAAATGGAAAGAGCACATGTATTGGATGCAATTTCAAATGATCCAATTTTTTCAAATTCTTTCTAGAGCTTTTGATCAAAACCTTGTAAGTGACTAAGCTCCTTTAAATCTTTGATGAGGCTTGTTGTGTGGATGATCTCCTATTGGTAATGAATTTATTCTTCCTTTCTACTTTTACGAAAAATTGAGAGATGGACTGATAAGTTTATTCAATTCGATTTGAAGCTCCCATTTTCCTTTCCTAGAAAAAGTCAATCATCAAAACCAATAAAATAAAAGCGGCGAAAATGAAAATGTCTTATTTGAGATTAGGATTGAAAATTAGGTTGAATTTTCTTTGAATTTTTAATACGCTATTTAAATATTATTGGATTATAAATGATCTTTGTTGAAAAATATATAAAAGAATTCATAAATTATTACTTTAATTTTATAACTTAAATATTAGTGTACTTTAATTTTACAACTTAAATATTATAATGGGAGCAAGAAATAAAAATAAAAATTAACGGACAAATAAATTATTGTTTAAGAATATCATGAAAGAAAGAGAATGAACAAAAATAAGAGGAATGAATAGTGGTGACGTCTTGAAGCAATTTAATAATTTCAAGGAAATACCATATAATAGGACAAATAATTAAAAAACTCAAAAAATTATATTTGTTTATAATTTTATTTTGACTTTTTAATTTACCAAAATAGCCAATAATGAAATTTTATAAAATCCGATTATAAATTATAGTTTGATATTATGTTAATTACACTTATGTAACGGTAAAAAATAAACTTATTAAGGATATTAATAGATTATAATTGCTCGTCCACATAACCGCTAGTTATTTGGATTTTTATTTTTTTTAATCTTAGCTAGTTTTCTTGTTATACATAAAATGTGCATCTTGACGAGAATTGATGAAATTGCAGTTCATACCCCAGAAAATTGCTAAAAGCTTGGGGAATAAGCTAGAAGCTTATGTTAGTCTTACAGGTCCAAGTAGTTCAACTTGGAAGGTAGAATTGACTGCAACTGGCGATACATTTTTCCTAAAAAATGGGTGGAAAGAATTTGTGGACGCCCATTCCCTTGAGGAAAACGACTTACTTGTCTTTAAGTACACTGGAGCCTCAAGATTTGATGTTTCAGTGTTTGATAGTCAAAGCTCCTGAGAGAAAGAGAGTTCATTTTACATAAAAAAAAATGTGAGCACACTGATGTTGCTAGTAGAAGCAGGACAAAGAGGTCTATAGCAGTAAATAACGATACAACAAATGATGTGTCTGAGGCTGCTGCGGAAAAGAAATCTAAGCATGCATTGATTCCAACATCATTTTCATGTGATAAGGCATTGACTCCAACATTGCACAATAGTAAATCTTTTTCACGTGAGTATGAGGCCCCTGCAACAAACAAATCTAAGGCATCAACTCCAGTTTCTGCGCACACTACAGGCCAATTCATCAAATTCAGATGATGATTATGTGGTCACTAAAAGAAGGAACAGTAAGCTTGCATCTAGAGCACGGGGTCCTCGTCGAGCTAATGTCAATATGCGGTCTAGGGAAATCAAAAGTAAGCCTTTCTTCTTTAATTGAATCTCAGTGTCATACTATATATGAGCGAACATAATAATTTCCTTTTTAACGACTTTGATAAAGGTACGAATACCAGAACTGGTGGGGGTACATCTGACCAGCAAAGGGCATTAGAGATGGAAAAGGCAGCTGCAACACCAGAAAGTTGTGTAGTGGTTATGAAGCGCTCACATGTTTTTGGACGGTGTTATATGGTAAATAAATGTTATGCTCTAAATTTATATTTTCGTAGATAATAAAAGAACATCAGAAATCTAACTTGTGTTATTTTTCTGTTGGATCAATTGACTTGCTGCAGACAGTTCCTTCAAAATGGGCAAGGCGCCATCTCCCGCGCAGGAGCCAACCTGTGATTCTTCGGTATAATGAAACCATGTGTGAAGCAACATACAGTCACACAGATTATGGTGGTGCACTGACTGGTAATTGGAAACAGTTTTGTAAGGATACTTTTCTTGGACCATATGATGTATGTGTGTTCAACCTTGTCAGTGGAGAAACTGAAAAACCAACCTTGGTTGTCAGCATATTTCGTCAATAGTTAGGCAAATGTGTCGTCTGGAGGTATCACTATCGATGTCTTTACTGAATTTGTTGGATTACTTTTGTATCGATAATTACCTTAAAGCATATTATGTATGCATGTTTAACCTTGCTCGTAGAGATAATGAAGATACATCTTTAATTTGTGTGATCTTAGCTAGTCTTCTTGTTGTACATAAAATGTGCATGTTAATTAGGAATGATGAAATTGCAAGTCATACCCCAAAAAATTGCTAAAAGTTTGATGAATAAGGTAGAAGCTTATGCAAGTCTTATAGGTCCAAGTGCTTCAACTTGAAAGGTAGAATTGACAAAAATTGGCGATACATTATTCCTCAAGAATGAGTGGATAAAATTTGTGAACGCCCATTTCCTTGAGGCTTGAATTGCTGAAGCAAGTGGCAATGCCAACTCTTTGTTCTGATTTTTATTTTCATTTGTATTTTGTAATGTTAACAATGATGAATAGAGCAGTACGTAGTGGGAAGATGTAGGGGTATATTTCATTCTAATGAAAACAATTTCATCAAAGAAACTCAAGAATGTACACAATGTGTGTATTATGTATATGCACCAAATATAAGCAAGTCAAAAATCAAGGCACAAGGCTAATTTTTCAATTGAAGTAATGGACAGTAAGGACAAATATAACGTAAATATATTTATGAATGAAATATCACTCATCTATCAGAGATTGAAGATTTCATCTCCCATATAGTAACATTGATAAAAGCAAATAGAAGTGCTCTTTATTTCTCAATTACAAGTCCTTAATTGGATAAAAACTATTACTGACAGAATAGTACTCCCTCCGTCCCTTTTTAGTTGTCCACTTTAGAAATGACACACAGATTAAGGCAACAATGATTAGCACAGTGAAGTTACAATTTTACCCTTATGACAACTTTTCATTTCAAAATTACAACCACTTCTTTGAATTCAAGTGAAATAAATTGGAGGGAAACAACATACACTTTTACAATTTTCAAGAAGTGTAAATAAGGGTATAATACGAAAAAATTTGTTGTCTTTTCTTGATTTGTCAAAATGGACAAGTAAATAGGGACATCTAAAAAAGAAAATATGGACAAGTAAAAAGGGACGGAGGGAGTAGATGTATTACTCCTAATTATTCTGATTTAAACTGACTCCACTAATCCTGTTGTGGCCTAGGAAACAAAATAACTTATTTGACTCCTAAACAATAGCAACAAACAAACCACTGCCCCCACAAATTAGCTAGTTGCCAACCGATATTGTATTAGTAAAATTCAATAAATTTCTAACCTCTCAAACATTTCTAGAATTGTTGTTTTTATCGATATTCTGTGTATGTCATATTAAGACCTACACACAACAACAACAAATTCAGTGAAATTCTACAAAGTGGAGTCTGAAGACGGGAGTACACGCCGGCCTTACCACTACCTCTCCGAGATAGAGAAATTGTTTTTGAAAGACTACCGGCTCAAACAAATCAAGCAGTAATTAAAAAGAAAAATATGATAGCTAATAGCAAAGCAATGTGGAGCATATATACAAAAATCCGTAACAACAACAAGGTGCGGAGCATTATTCCAAACTAAGGTTCAAAGTTGAGATATTGTCATAACTCCTCCCTTCCATATATGGAATAGTGGTATAAATGAATATAAAAGTGACACATATTTTGACAACATGGAGAATAAATAGCCATAAAAAGAAAATATTATACAAAAATGAATATATTAGAACAGCTCACTCCAACATCATTCCAAAAGAAATCCTATTTAAGCACTCAAGTTTGAGAAGTAGACCAAAAATCCAAACATGGTAATAGCCTGATACATTCTCAATGCATCTAGTATTGCTAATGGACCTAAATAAATAATTAAGACAAAAAATAATTTCCCACCACAATGCCATAATCCTTGAGCTTAGCTCTTTATAAGCAAAAGATGTTTTTTGGATAAATAGAAAAACAAATAAGAATTAAACATAACCAATTACTTTACAAATAAGAGTATATTGACAGAAAGATGTGTTTAACACTCAACAATTCAACTCTAGACTAATCTGGAATTAGATAGTTATATCCCAGCTTAACATTATCAAATACTTTCTCCGTTTCAATTTGTTTGTCTTACTCTCCTTTTTAGTCCTTTTCTAAAAGAATGTCTCTTTCCTTTTTTTGGCAGCTCTTTTGTTTGACTTTTCACTGACGTGTTTAATATCACGAAATTCAAATATTTTTTTTGTTTTTCTTAAAGTCCATATCAAATCAGACTAATAAATTGAAACCAAGGAATATATAGATAGCTGAACAAACTTACAATTTCATTCAATTGCATAATAGCACATAAAAATTAGAAGAAAAAAAAAATCAGTATAGAAGTAATATTGGATGGGGAAAATCATATGCATATGGTGAGATGGGCCTTTTTACGTGTTATTGGGCCACTTTTTCAAATTACAAATTTTTTTGGAAAAATTACAGAAATCCCACATTTTAGTTTACTTATTACCATTATCCTCTATAAGTTTTACAAATCTCCAAAATCCCTCGTTTTTGCGCATCATATTAGTGTATCATGTATAAAATGTACATCAGATTAGTGTATCATGTATAAAATGTAATGTATCTTACTTAACGATTTATGTATCTCGCGCATCAGATTAATGTATCAGCGCTTATATTATTGTATCTCGAGCATCAGATTAATGTATCAACGCTTATATTATTGTATCCGTTTGAGGGGTTTCTGTAATTATAAACTTTTAAGGGATAGATTGTAATTTTGCTTTAAAAGTATGTAATTTGTGTAATTTGCCCAAAATTTATTAAAATTTAAGGATTTCGGATACATCACCCAACGTCCTGATACATCGTGTTTCGGTTTCGGATACGTCACTCTCAGCATCTGATACATCACATTCTTATACATTATCTTTGTTGATACAAAGCAATACACCTGTCCCGATACATCATTCAATGTCCCGATATATCTCGTCTCAATACATTACCTTGTTGATACAAGACACACCTGTCCTGATACATCGCGTAAGAGTGATGTCCGAGAATAGAAAAGAATATGGATTTTTGTAATTTTTCAAATGATAGGAAATTTTAGAAAATATGGTAAAATAAGATATGCATTTAGGTAATTTTTCCTCAAAAGAAATACACTAATTATATAATTTTTGATGGACAACTATATAAAGTATAATAGATCCTAAATCATTCTAGTTTTTAATTATACTTTATGATATTATTATGCCTTATAAATGACACTATTTACTTAACTAATTTGTCATAATGACACTGTTTTGCTTTTGAATGCTTTTACCTCAACTGTGGAAAGTAGGAAAATAAACTAAACTTCAACGTCGAAACAAATTGTGTTCAAAGAGCATTATTATAGGGAAAAAGTTTCAATTTAACTCGTGTCACAGCTTGGAATCTTATTAGTGATACGATTGTGGCACCATCAAAGAATGTGGTGCAGTATATGAGGTTTCTCATTCCTTTATTAGAAGTCTTGGGTTTGAAATATGAGTATGGAAATTTTTTTAGTAGGAAGCGTTTCCCCATGAATGAGGACTAGCATGATGCAAATCTAGATTAATCGGCTCCAATCGGATACCGGACATCGAATTTGGAAAAAAATGACAAAAAGTCACCATCAATTAAACTGCAATTTGATAAATGGGCCGACACATTGGATTATAGGCCTATGTAGCTTTTGTTGGGTTGTATTGGTTAGCTGTAGTGGGCCGGTGGGTATCCGCTATGTTAAAGGGCACAGACAATAAAATCTTTGAATTAATTTCAACAACATTATTATATCTGTCAAATAAAATAATTCTGAAATTTTGTTTGAAAAAAAAAAATTAAAAAAATATGTGGTTGATCTTAATTTTTTTTAATCACATTGTACTATAACTTCAGTGAATAATGCAACATTGCATTCTGACAAAACATTAACATCCAGCAATTCGGCGAAAAAGATAAAATAGAAAATCATTTCCTACATAAAGTGCCAAACATTTAATTCTCAAATACAGTAATAATAATTTGAAAGAAAATAATAAAGAGTTTTATACAGTCAAACTTGATCTTGATTGTACCTTTTGTGAATTAAATAGTTGTTATGATTGCTCTTCTATTATTGTCAAATTATTTGTCTTGCACACTTAAGCCTTTTTAATGTATTCTCTAGGAAATAAAACACACATACACTACTTATTGTCTCACTTCTATCTACTCCCTTATTTGGTTAGACATTAAATGCACTATTTTTAAGTCAGATATATATGTACATAACGTTCAAGTAAGAATAACTGTACTTCAGTCATATGAAATTTTAAATACCGTCTTATATTGTTTCTGATAAATTAGCTAATGGGGTTGAGCTAATTTAAGATCAATTTCTTTGTAGAAAAAACTATCTTGTATTGTTCGCGCAAAAATTAGATATTATGAAAAAAGATTTACTATGAAGAATACTAAAATCGATCAAATTTTTATCTGCGTATCTTCTAAACCTACGTACGTTCCAAATATTAAAATGGGGTCCAACAGTTCAAAACTTATTATATCCTTTTTTTTTCCCTGGTCTACAGGTAAAATCATAAAGTACTTGCAATTTTAATCAGTACCTACTTGAAATGTAAAAAAGAGGGAGGGCCCTATTAATATATGAATATTACAATTTACAAATAGGATTTTCTAGTACGACCTGTTTAAGATACTTTTGACTAGTATATATGGTTCCATGAACAAACAACGTAAGCGTTATTTATTCTGTTTCAATTTATTTGGCACGTTTGATTAGATATATAATTTTTTTTTTCAAAAAAAGAAGACTTTTAAATCATGATATTGACTTTGAACCGGATTACTAACGAGCAATTAGCATATGCTCTAATAATTTAGTCTCAATCTATCCAACAAACGAGCAAGTGAGACTGACGAATCCAGGATACATCAAAAACAAAGCAATTCATTGCGTACAGACTAGATTCATAGTCAACAAGACAATGAAGTATCAACAAACCTTATTAGACAAAGAATAGTGATTCAACACCCAATCTAAGCAAAATAACTATCGGAGAGCTAAGAGTTGTGGTATAAAATAAATCTTAGACATTGGTATGACTATAAATTGTTTTATAAAAAATAAAAATATTATTATAATTAAATCATTTCTCATTATAGAAAAATGATATTTATGTGCAATAAATTGAGACGGAGAAAATAATTTTGACTCGTACTAAAAAGTTATACAACGAGAGAGGCAGTAGTAGCTATAATATTGCTATAAAGTGTGATCGACCCATATGTTCCATAAATTCGTTCTGAATTAACAGCCATTATATTGTACTCCACAAATGATTAAATTTATGTCTATTGTTTTACACTATCAACATAATTCCAATAACAAGTTTTTTATTTAAATCTTTTGAATAACTAGTTTCACCTATTATGAACAAATTACTATTTTTTATTCTTTTAATAATTTAATTGTGTAAGATACTCATAAAAATTGAATCCGTCAAATTAAAATTTTGAATCTGTCACATCTCACGAAAGATGAAATGTAGCTAGAGTGTCGATACGTACACATGCAGCACTAGGGGTGGGTGGGTGGGGGTAGAATAATGCATATATGTTGCTATCAAAATGTTTGTTATTGAAAGCGATGAACTACCCTATTTTTAGCTTCTCAATTATTGAACCTTTTTTATGTTTGTTTGAGTACCCTTTTTGACTGTCTTTTCTTTCTCATCTTCTTCTACGCCCCATACCATTCCACAAAATTCAAAATTAATACTACTACAAATCAAATAATTTAGACTAGTAGCCTCATGTACACTAGAAATGTAAAGACAAAAACGAAATGGACCTTTGATTTGAATTACACGTAGAACCTGGTTCATGATATAAATTAGGAAAAATTATATAACTAGACATACTTTATTACCATATTTATTATTATTACTTATATTTTTAAAATGTTACGTATCTTACCACTAATTAAAAGTTTTCTACGTATCTTACACTTAAATACATGTATTTTTACTACTAGATACACAAAAATAAGGAGAGAGGCAAGCGCGATTTGTATATAACCGAGATGCATGCGAATCACACTAGATACACACAAGATACATGCATATTTGTATGCATCTGGAGTGATTCGCATGTATCTGGAATACTAGATACACGGGAGAGTGGCAAGCGAGATGGGAGAGAAGCGAGGGAGGCGAGCAAGATTTGCTATGTATCCCAAATATATGCAGATACAATGTATCTAGAATAAATTACTCCTAAATTTGACCTCATATATCCGAGATACATGTATCTAGACGTATCTGGCGAGACCAAAATCTGGTAAGATACATAATATTGCAAACTAGAGTGTATCTAAATAATTAGCTCCTAAACTAGTGAAATTCATATACGTTACCCAATAAATTTATGGGTTTTGAATTCTAAAATAGCAATATCAGGCATTATAAACTTATCTAGTTAATTTTTCAATAAAAATATAAAGTTTGAACTAAAGTTACTGAGTTCAACAAACACATACCTAACCTTCTAGCTCCACTCCTAGTTAAATGTGGTTAACTAAAATTAGAAATTATTGGTATTCGAAGGACTAGTATAATTAATTTTCCTTCATATTTTAATGGCTAATATTTTAAAGGTGGCAATGTCGTGGCTCATGATACACGTCAATCAAAACGGCGTTGATTCCGCTGATTCCTTACTTTCTTTTTTGTCTTCTATTCTGTACTCTTAAGGGGATTTGGGAAGAAATAATATATATAACATATAGTATAATTAAATTATATGGTGATTCTATTCAAACTTCGAAGCAAACATGTCTCTACGTACTAGCTCTCTCAATATGTAATATAATATTATTCTAACGTACCCCCTTTACGAATAACTATAGAAGAACTATTATTCTTCTCATTATTTTAAGTTGATGTGTTCAAGTAGCACTATAGTTTAACTTGTTAACGACAAAAAGATGAGTATAAATGTAGAATATAGCTGGTTTATTTGTTCAGGGGTGTGATTTAGTAGTCAATGAAGTGGTTAAAAGGATTGAGAATCATGAAGTCTCATATTTAAATCTCGATAGAAGTGATATATTTCCACATGTCTTAATCTTGGTGACATGAATTACGTAGTACCAGAATTAGTTGAGATGTGTACAAACTGATCCAAAACTACGATGATAATAATAATAATAATAATAATTTATAGCTAGTTATTCATTAGTATATATAGTATGAATTATGGAGTATCTATGAAGCTAGTTCTTGATGAGTGATGAGTCATGTCCTTAATGCTTGACCGTCCATGTCGTTAAAAAATCGACTATATATTTAATTAATTAATTTCCCTTTTATGCATTTGGGATTAATTAATTCCATATTAAGTTATTATTTTCTTAGGTCTATGATATAAAGAACATGCGTAAGAGATCTGAAAACCCTTTTGTATCTCTTGGAGGTCACTTTGCTATATTCTTACTTTAAGTAATAACGTTCATCGGATGACATTTTAATTCATCTCAAATTTGCATGTGGTTCAAATTAAAATCATTTTTATTTAAACATGGACAAATTTTTGCCTTATACCGTTCGAATTAAAGACCATAATAATAATTTTAAAAAGATATACAATTACTGTACACAATTTCAAATTATTAATTATTAGTACATATAAATGGGAATTAGAACAAGAGAAAGAGGGGTTAGGTGTGATGAGATGAGACAAAAGTAAAGAATAAATATGGAATATTAGCTTAAAGCAATTTAATTTTTTTTAACAAAACATGTTGACCAGAGGTAGTATATTATTATTAATTAGGATATTTAACAATATTAATAACTCCAACAAAAAGTAAAATAAGTTGTTGTTATAGAGTAAGTAGTAATAATAAAATAATATTTGGAATGGGTAATCCAAGAGAGAGGATCGGGAGAGAAAAAGACAGATAAAAAAGAGGTAAGAAGAATATAAATGGAGAGAGATAGAGTTATATAATAAGGTTGAAAATTCTCATTTCCCGGAGAATCTAGAGCGCATCAGGCGCTGACCCTCCCTGCTTTCTCTATTCTATTATTAAACAAATCAACCCTTTTATAACCCCCCACCCACACACCCCACGTACACATATATTATTATTATTATAATTTGATTTAATAAAACTTTATCATCATCAAAGTTGTTTAAATTTGATTAGTTAAGTGAAATTGAATTTCAAGGCGTTTGGATGTGAAAAATCTTGGAAAATATCGAAAGATTTTCCAAAAATATGAATTTGATTGGCTAAAAACTTTCAAATATATTGATTTTTCAGAATCTATTTTGGGTGACGTACTTCATCAACCAAATCATCTCAAGTTCCATTAAAAGAATAATTACAAAAATATTAACATGTCATAGTTTTATATCCAATTTTTTCATTCAATCCAAACATTTCTTATTTTAAAAAAATTGAAGCGTAGCAACATTAAAGTTGATCGTGTACTAATACGCAATAGGTTTAAGCTGTGGAATTCATTATTGATGCTTAACATCTAGGTAGACTGTTTATGTTAGATCGCAACCTTTCATATGATCCTACGTGAACATTGAATTATTAGCTTGGAGCAATGATAAGTCATTATCGTGTGACCTATACATCACAAGTTCGGATTATATAATCAATCAATGATATCTGCATCGGGAATAGACTATCTAAATTACACAATTCTTGAATTAACCTTTCTCAAACCTTGCATGAACGCATAATGCTCCGTGCACCAGAATGTCAATCCAAAAAATAGCAACAACAATATACTCAATAAAATATCACTAAGTGAGATTTAAAGAGGATACTAGAATGTACGTAGATCTTATCATTACCTCATGGAGGCAGAGAGGTTAGTGCCAAAAAATAAGAAATGTTAAAAAATAGTGTGTGAGATCATAGATGATATTCTTAAAAAGGCTAAACAAGAATTAAAAAAATAGGTGAAAAGAAACAAGTAGTAATAGGGAAGGAGGATAGAGTCACGGCCACAAGTCACGTGGGTTGACGCCGAGGAATATGGATGGCATTACTCTCTTTGCTATTTTTATAATATAATGTTTGGTTGGCCAAGAAGAAGGGCTCGACAATAGACAAGATGAGAAGGTAAGTACAATACTTAAGAATATTTGAACACGGAGAGGGAATATTGGTGTTGCCTATTCAAAACATTACTCCACATAACTAATTACTCAATCAATTTTCTATTTCGATCTACTCCCTTTAAACTCAAGTGTATTTGCCTTTTTGGACCTCCCTTTATATGCACACAACCATATGCATCTTTTTTTTCCACTCAAAATGAATCAAAAGATAAAAAGAAAAGTGATGATCATTTTATTTCATAAATAATAATTTCTTTATGAATGCATTCGCTTACCTTATTTATGTAGTAATTTATTTTATCGTGTTCATTCAACGAATATTTTTAGTACATAGGTTCGTGTAAGCATCGAGAGGACGATGGGTGTGATCAGCCAATAGCTATCCCTTATCAATAATATGACTTTTAAGCACTCACTTTTGAATAGTAAGGTACGAGTTATTATCTTTAACGTAGTTTGAGTAAAGGATCGAGCACAACCACCCTAACATATGTAGTATTGTAGACAAACTCAGAGGCGGAGCCAATAAATATAAAGAGTTCGTGGATTCTAAGTTTCCTTTAAAATCGTCAATCAATTTTGTTAGGGGTTCACAAATTAATAGGCATGTATATTTAATTAATTTTCTAGTACAAATACATGATCTATGAAAAAGTTACTGGGTTCATCCAAACCAACGAACCCCCACCTAGCTCTGCCTCTGATTGTAGTACAAGAAGTCTAGAAGTAAAAACACAAATAACCTTCTAGATTGTCTCAAATATAGTGATTTCATAAGGATTAAGCAAAATTCACTAGCAGAGCTATAACTATGTCTCCATGAAATAGAAATAAAATTTACATATATTATAATTTCATCAGACTTTACCTATAAAATTACATTGAATACATTATTATCGTTGATATCTTAATCGAAAGGTTAGTTGAAAGATACTAATCATATATGAAAAATGAGTAGGGGCGTTGAATAAGAATGGGAGCAGTGTCAGATACATGTGGGACTGAAGCGCCGGTGTCGCCGAAAGTCCTAACCACCCTTCTGACACTCCACCCCATTCTCTTCTCATTTCCCCTTTTCTCACAAATAATAAAATCCCGTTATTTCTGCAAACTTACCACGTGTACACCAACGTTCCAACTCTAAAAAAAATAATCTACTATACATATATTAAATTCATCGATTTATTTAATTCAAACATTGAGTATAATAAGTATTTTTACAGGACGACTTTGATAGCTATGTAGCAGATATATAAATGTTCAAGACATCATTTTAATGTAATTATTCTTTTTATGGGGCATATGAATTAATTTAAGAATTTATGGAGCATATGAATATGCAAAATTAGATGTATCCAATATTGTGTAAAAGTCAAAAGTATGGATGTCATTACTATTCTTTTCGTTGAGTATATTGCAGTGTGATAAAGATGGATAGATCGAGGAATAATTGTAAGGTATCAATGCATTAATTAAAAAACAATGTAATTCTACTCTTTTTCTCTGTCCCTAATTACTTGTTCACTTTTGAATTGATACACCTATTAAGAAAGCAATTATTAACATAGTTAGTTTATCATTTTACTCCTATTAATTATAAAGTGCATGAATTAAAAACTTAAGATTTTCAAGAATTGCTACATTTTTCAAAGTAATTAATTGAGGGTATAATAGGTAAAAAAATTTATCCTTTCTTGATTTGTCAAAATGAACAAGTAATTACGGACAGAGAGTATGAATCGATATGCTATGATGTTGCATTGACAACGTTTTTATGTCTTAAATTATCTGTGTTGATTTTTAATAATAATTATTTTTAATTGATTGTTATTTAGAAATTCAAGACAATTTGTTTAAATAATTTATCCATTATGGGATTATGACACATAAATAAAATACATATTCTAAAGAAAAATTACATTTAAAAACATAAATAAAGATAAGATAATCAAAATTAATACTTTTTAAATAATGTGTAAAAAAGAAACACTATAATTAATTTTTAATTTGAGACGGAGGGAGTATTAAAGACTCTCATTTTAACCTGACTTTGTGCATGCATGTACTCTTTCTCCCTAATTACTTCTCCACTTTTGAATTGACACACCTATTAAGAAATCAATTAATGACATAGTGAGTTCACCATTGTACCCCTATTAATTATAAAGTGGATGAAAAGTTTTACATTTTTCAAAGTAATTAATCATTTAATTGAGGGTATAATAGGTAAAAAAAAATTGTCCTTTCTTGATTTGTCAAAATTGACAAGTAATTAGGAACAATTATAAAAGGAAAAAGTGGATAAGTAATTAGGGGCAGATGAGAGAGGAAGTGGTATATATTGTGTGGAACTTTTGGATTTGTGGGGGTAGTATTTCACCGCGTCAACTTAAAATTCTTGCCTAATTAATTACTAATCATGATTTTATGTTTTCCATTATGGCAAAAAAAATTGTCAAAAAAATCTATGAATATAAAAAAAAAAACTCGTTTGTAGAATTTACAGAAAGGAAAAATATTACACAAAACGACAACGTATTTTAAATATTTTTTATGTATAAGGAATAAAAGAATATTTGACAACCAATACTCTTTCTTTTTTTCCCGTTGAATTCAAAGGAACATTTCTCTAAAATTGAAAATGACTTAAATAATTTCATATTTTAACCTCAAATAATTTTTTAATAACTATATCAAAATATTATAACAGATGTAAGACTATAAATTTAAAAAGTTTTATAATTAAACGAAACGAACAAGACATGACTATTCATTTTTTTCCTAAATGACAGAAATTAAAATTATTGGGAGGCAAATGGATGTTTTGGCCTGCGAGAGTCACTCAAGCCTCTTTTACAAATTTATTGATGGAATATACTAATTCAAGAAAATACCTAAAAAAAAACACCAAAAAAAAAAACAGGAGAGAGAATTTTTTTGAAAATTCTCAATTTTAATAATAGTAGGTCACAATCAATGGACACTTAGAGAGAACAAGAGAATGTGTGTATATGATAAAAGAGCAATTCCTTTCCCAATATTCCATTGAACAGTACACTAATTTGTTTTCTCGAATTCCAACCATTCCCTCCAAAGAGTACAACACACCATTTTCCCAATTGCAAAACTAATGACCCCACACGTAGGTCGGAATTTAAATTTTATGACTTCAACTTTTAAGAATTTTAATATTAAACTCGTTCAAACGTTAAAATTATAAGGTAAAATCTACTAACATGTATTAGGATTTTAATATAACTCGATCATAGTAAGGTATGAGTTCAGTCGTTCGATCAAACTCAGACAAAATTCACTTAATATGTATAAATAATTAAATTCGGGCACATTGGCCCTTGGCCCCCCACCACTTAATTCTTTGTTCCCAAAGTCCAAACAAACATTTACTCGCACACATATACGAAATTAAAGGTGTAGTATTGATCCTTCTTTCTCTATTCTTAAATACAATTCCTTCGCTTTAATTTATTCAGATTCAAACTCCCAAGAAAACCTCTTACTTTATATTGACTAGAGATTACAAATAGCCTCTACTATTCTTCTTCACATTTCTACTTTTATGTTCTTATCCCTATAACCCCCTATTTACCTTTTTCTTTAACAAAAAGCCTATTCTGAACCCTCCCTTTTTATACACATGAATACATGCAAATCATAAGGTACTCATGATATAATCACAACACATAAACCTTTAAGCTTTGATTTTCTCTCTTTTCAAGAAAATTAAAACTTCCCTTTTTTTCAGTTCAAAATCGATATGACGACGGATACAGTACTTTCAACGGTCCCTGATCTTTCTTTACAGATCAGCTTACCATCTCCTATTTTAAAAAGTAATCAGTTTAAAGAAGCGGTGAGATTCGATTCCACGACAGATTCGGGTAGCAGTGCTAGTGGAGGAAGCGATTTGAGCCATGAAAATACCGGTTTTTTTCATCCGGAGATCAAAAAAGTGTTTAATCTTCCTTTTGTTCCGTCTTTTGAACCAACCCTAAGTTTAGGGTTCGGGCAAGTACCAATAAATAAAAATTTTCAATATCATCATCAGCCACAAATATACGGGCGCGAGTTCAAGAGAAGTTCAAGATTGATTAGTGGAGTGAAAAGAAGCGTTAGAGCTCCGAGAATGAGATGGACTTCAACTCTTCATGCTCATTTTGTTCATGCCGTTCAGCTCCTAGGTGGACATGAACGTAAGTCGAACAGTGAGAATTCATATAGCTGACTTCAATTGTTGTTTAAATTAACCTAAATTTTAATTTTATAGGAGCAACACCAAAATCCGTGCTAGAGTTGATGAATGTGAAAGATCTAACCTTAGCTCATGTGAAGAGTCACTTACAGGTACGTAACCAACCAACTGAGCTACTAGAATTATTTTCTAATCAATAGCTTTTGATTGTAAGAAGAAAAAATAGATCTCTTTAATTGATTGCTATGGATATTTTGTATTTTTACACTACAAAAATCCATGTGAAAAATATTTGGGTGGGGGTGGGTGTTGGAGAATTTGTAGTACAAAGGGGTTAGGACAAAAAGGCATCTAAAGAAGTAATCTTAGAAATGTAGACTTTTTCATCTAATACCTTTTTTATGTGGGTTTTCATGCAGATGTATAGAACAGTGAAGAGCACTGACAAAGCTACAGGTAATATATTTGGATTTTTTCATATCCTAAAGGGAGCCCATAGTACTTTTCACTTCCATCATTCTTTTTGTTTGCAAGCTTTGAAATTTTGTATTTTCATAAAACGAATTTCGTTGCTAAATTGCTCCTAGCTATTAGGATCTTTTAATAATATGGATTAGGGGGCGAGTATTGTTGTTTAAGTACTACAGAATTTGTCTGTCGCTAATTCATGTTCTTTGCTTGTTAATTTGCAGCTAAAGGGCAGGGAGAAATTAATATATTTTTGAACCAAAACAATGGGATTAATAATGGTGAATATGAAAAATCTTTTGAGGAGATTGATGCATTATCACAACCAAGTACCATATCACAAAATATGTCTCATTTGAGGTGAGTGCATTTGCAACCATATGACTTTTTATTATCTTCTGACTTTGTTTGAAATTATTATATTACATTTATATGCTACAAACATTTTCATATCTTCCATCATTACAAATTGGAAAACAAGCTACTACTCTACTAAATATATTAATGGGTTACTGACATGCATGCATATGAAAAAGATAAGGACCAACCTAGGTATATCAATCAATAATGAAATTCGTGGTTAATCTGTTACTAAATAACTTGTTGGTAATAGTTAATCTATCATTAAATAAATTTAATGGTAGAAGTTGTCTATCAAACGATAAAAATTGTCAGTTGCTAATTTCTTATTTAACGAATTCTTAAATATATATAGTATTGTGGACAACTGTTTTAAGGCATGTATATATAGTTATATATAGTATAATACTATGTGAAGTAATTAATAGGATCATGTGGATAAATTAATAATCAATTGGAGGGGGAAGCAGACATGCACAACCAAAAATGCCTTGACCGTGGAATTTATTTGTGTACATAATGGTGTTTCGCATTGTTACTCAATTCGTTTCATAATAAATGTTTTTTTTTTGTGTGTGTGTGTGTGGGGGGGTGGGGGGGGGGGGGATCAGATTAAATACTCAACAGTTCCAAGTACATTGAGCTTGGTGAATGTAATGAATAAGGTCTTCTAGCTAGGTACAGAGAAAGTAATATTGTGTGTGTGAAATCCTATTTATTTGCTAGTACTATAAAGTTAAGGAACTCAAAATCTATTAGTCGTATTTATTACTATCCCAGTTCATATTATTTGTCACTTATGTCATGAGATTATTTGTCTAAACTACTACTCATCTCTTTTAAAAGCCAAACTTAGCTAACACTACACTGCAAAAATAATCCCATCAACAACAATATATCCCTCATTTATTAATAAATTTTGATTGTAGTCTTTGTGATATCATATTTCATATTTATCAATAAGGGTGGTAATGAAGTGATTAGTACTCTTTCATCTTTAATTAGAGGTCTTGAGTTCGAGTTCTCATTATAGAGTGGCCTTTGCTAAAAGACCCAATTTGGGACTTTCCTACTGGAGTTTCTAAATGCAATCCAAATATATTGATTCAAATATACTATAACAAATTAAATTTAATTGGTAATAAAACTGCCAAATCATATGGATTCTTATTTTTTGAAAGTAAAGCACTTGTTTTTATTGGGAAGAGGGGTTAATTTAAGCACCTATCTCTATATGTGAGTACTTTTTTGCTTCTAAAAAGTCAAATTTTAGTCCGTTTGGCTCAAATCTCCAAATTGTAGTGGTAGGGGTCTTGTATTTACCCTTATAATATATGATTATACGAGTCCCTATTATATTAATCCAATCTTCTTTTTGGATCGACTTTGTTGACTTCATTCATGGACGGCCATGCCAACAATAACCACAACAAATCCAATTTTATTCGATATGCATGTAAAGTTTTTTAAAAAATGAATTTGTGAGTAGGGGAAGGGGAAATGGAAAGGGGATTACAATGCCAGGAATAGAATTCTTACCAATAAGATGGGAGGAGTTCAGGTAGGCAACCAACTAAGCTACTAAGATTTTTCGTCGATATGTAAAGTGTGAAGAGGTAGAATGTATGCAAATCACGACAAATAAATCAATTATTTATTAATGATCATAATTAATTATCCATGCTTTAGTCTCTCAGTTAATTAGATCTAGGGAAATATATACCCTCTCAGGGGGTAAAACGCTTGATTGACAATTTTAAGGCCCGAACTCGATTAATATATTTTTCTCTGGAGGGATCTTATCGATACCATCACACCATAATTAGTTTCCCTAGCTAAATCAGTAAAAAGTATTACCTAAATAAATTCTCTTAAGGCCATTATAATTATCTTAATTTTAATTATTGCCCTATTTTTTTCTAATCCTAACATGCCATTTATGTCTTTATTGGTGAAAACGCATGTTCACTAGGTTTAGAGTTATATGTGTATTGTACGTGTAGCACCAGCATCTAATTAATCTCTATGAGTCTAACAAAAACCCTAATTATTGATCTTCCTTTGAATTTTGTCTTACTAACTTGTTTAATTATCTTAAACAAATTATCAGGGATCCTTCATCATTCATGCCTGATCAGACAAATGCATGGAGCCACTCAAATAGAGAAAGGACATTTGCTAATTATCCTCACATATACACAAATGTAAGTTAAATTAATTAATTATTGGAACATAGAGGTAATTAATTAAATTAGTATGAGTATTAATTTTATATTAATTGGATTTATGCAGATGGATGGAATTGAGACAGCCAATAACTCATCTTCAAATGATACATTGCTTGATCTTGAATTTACACTAGGAAGACCAAGCTGGAAAATGGGACAAGCTGGATCATCCTCAAATGATTTGACTCTTCTCAAGTGTTAAATAATTTGGATTATGTAGAGTAATTATAATTAATTAAGTTGACCTAACTATTAGACTATAGTTTTCTCTGTACGTGACTGCAGGAATATGGTTCAATTTTGTCTTGACCAAAAAAGGTTAAAGCTTTTTTAGTTGATTTTGCTAAATCATTTTAACTAAAGTTAGATGACAAATTTGACGTGTCTAATGATTTCCTTGCACTGAGAATATGTGTCATTTTTCTCTATAAGAATTTCTTTGATGGAAAATTAATGAGGGGAAACAATTTAAAGAAATATCTGGTCTGGTACACCAAAATAATAATCAAGGTATATGACCGTCAACAAATTTATCCTTAAAATGCGTCCAATTCAAAAATAGATTGTTGCAAAATAAGCTATTGAACAAGGCCAGAACTTCACCCTCAAGGTCATTATGAAGGAAGCGGAAGTCAATCATTCGCATAGAAGCCAAGGTATGTGAAGTACAACTCAGCTCAAAAAATCCAACTCTCTGGATTGCCGTCACCACTGAATCTAGGTAGAAACATCGCCATTGTTGGAGTACGATCGATGAAAGCACCAATTTAATAAACCTGAATTGCTCACTATATTGATAAGAGAACTGAAACGCGATTGCAACTTTCGAATCGTAATTGCAATACCCATACTATTGAATTACAATGGAAGCATGAAAATAACAAGTAACTAACGATAGAGATAAACTTAGACTCTAGAAGAAGAAGAGAACGGACATTTTTCTTCAATATGCATAAACCCTTCTTTCAAACTTTTTCTCCCTTTTAACCAAATGCTAATTGGGTCTGGATCCCAAATAAAACACTTCAATACATGTATCTTGCTTTTCATCCCTTTCATGTATCCAAGATAGAGTTTCTATTGTTGTAAAGTTGAATTTTAAAAAGTTTTACAAATTAGGTTTTACATTATTGAATTTTGTTGTTTTCAAACTACTTTAATGATTGACCATTCACAAAATCGGATTATCCTTGTTAAAGGTATAACACATTAACAATAATATACCAAATCAAAAACCATTTATTTGTTTGTTTTCACTCATAAATTTATCGTTGTAGGGTCTGACTCTTCATCGGCCAACATTCAAGACGAGAATAGATCTAAGTATAGGAACGAACCAATCAAAATGAAAGAATTATGCCAAGCTTATTTAACAGAGATACACATAAAGTGCAACACTACGCAGTGGATAGATACAAAGAAAGGAATCGATGAATTACTATGAAGAAGATGAAGTTTACAATTAGAGAATTATTATGATTTTATGATTTTATTATTTTAGAAAAATTTGTTAGAGTTGATACACAAGGGATGTTGGACAAATTTTGAAACTTCTTACTTTTTTTTTAATGATACGATAAGACACTCTACAATTGTGATTTGTTCCTAAACTCATGAGTTTAAGTTACATTCCATATTTAGATACACATAATTAGATGTATATGCTTACTATGTGTTTGAGATACATATTTTTTGGATAAAACATATGAAATTGATACTTGATTCA
>JAJOOH010014680.1:0-20697 GCA_029582605.1 Solanum gracilifrons | reverse complement strand
TAACTTATAAACTTCAAAAGATTCAAATCTTTAAAACTTATAACATAACTACATAAGCTCAAAAACTAAAAAAAAACTTTATTAAACTTAACTTACAAACTTATATACGTAAAAATTAAAAAAAATATCTTTAAAATAAACTTAAGTAAAATTATTATAAATTTTAAAACTTAAATACTATAAACTAATATAACTTAGAAAAATAAAAAAAAACATTCGTATTTTCGTAATTCAAAATAACTCAAAAAAAAATAATTATTATTTGAAATAGCTATATGTGCCGTCCTGTTTATCCCATCCCGTTCCGTTCCTGTCCATTCCGGTCCGTCCTGGTTCTATCCCGGTATATAGTGGGACGGGACGGAACCGAGCCTCCATCCCGGTAGTTCCGGTCCGGTTCATCCCGGTACCGGTCAACAACCCGGTCAAACCGTCCCGTTCCGGTCCTGTTCCGGTTCGTTCCGGTCCGGTGGTCCCATTCCGATCCGTTGCCCAGCCTTAACGTTGAGCATCGTTTAGGAACACTGTTGTTGACTCCGTCTGCTTCTGTGAATGATGTCGCTTAGCTGATGTCTCTCGTGAACCTGTAAATGAGCTAAAAATGTTGTGCAAGTTTTCAATTAAAAAAAGGATAGTGGGCCCCTTTTCTCTTTTTTTTTTTACTTTTTTATTTTTAATATTAATACATGGGACTAAAGTAATAATTTTATAAACTTTAAGGTCAAATATAACATTTTTAAAATTGTGATAATAGGGATTAACATATTTCCATTAGTTTCTGAAGTTTTTCTTTGCAGAGAACACGGGACGAAGGCAAACTTCCAAACAAAAGAGAGCACATTTTTTTTCAAATTTTTAGCTTCCTCTTCAACTTCATAATCATCAAACCTTTTGTATTGTGTTTCTTCCTCATACAAGGTAAATATTCTTCTATTTTCTATTTCAAGATTAAAACTAGGGTTTCATAAAGAAGAAAATCATTATTATATGTCTATTATTTTTTTTTTGTTTTTTTGCATTGTATTTATTCCGTTTGAACTTGAAATTAATTCAAAAGAGTCTTTTGGCAAGTACAAAATTATTTTGTGTAAATGAATTTAATGAATCCAATTTAGTTGTTTCAGCTAACAACTTTTGTAGTTGTAGAACGAATAATATAATTATTAGTGTTTAATGTATTATAATTACTATTTTTCTACTGATCATATTTAATTAATTTTATACTATAATGTGTCAATATAAGAGGAAGAGAATTAGAACATCTTCATCCAATCCAGATGCTAGAGAAAATGTTGAGAGCTTAATTGCTACTAGAAAAAGAGGTACTGCAACACTTCAAAGTATCAGTGGACAACCATCTAGAGAAGAAAAAAGTTGTGAAAATAGCGGCAAGCAATCTAGTGAGATGGAAAAAAAAATAGTGAGAGCAACAGTGACTTATCAGGTGAAGAAAAAAGTGATGAGAATAGCAACAAAAATTCAAGCGAAGAGAAAAAAGATGATGAGATCAAGCGTCGAAAAAATGTGTGTTTGATTCATATTCATGGGTTCGAGTAAGCTTTGATCTTATCATTAGCTATCTTTTGAAAGAGCTAGATTCAACCAAATCTTAGTATAATCTTCATGGCTTTCTGTTGGCATTCGTCGTAAGTAATTAAATTGGTGTTTTCATTTTATGATTTTTAGTTAAATTATTATTTGAATTTATTATGTATATTTAGCTATTTTTAATATTATATTGTAGGCTTGGACTTTTGAAGCTATTTGTCAATTCAACAATTTGTCAAGGATTCTTCGCCTGAAAAACAATTCCAAGAATGATTAACGAAAATGAGATGGATAATTTTAGGATGAAATATGTTGTTGTGGTGCTTGAGAAGGAATTAACTCCTTGAGAGAGTAGTTGTGTATTAAGGTGGTTTTTGTACTTGATTTACAAAACATTTGGGATTAGTATTTTGTGTATTTGTTATCAACTATTCTCTATGTTAGTTTTAGGTAATTATTTCTGTTTTTGTGTATTTGTTATCAAATACTTTAATTGTCTCTACAACTGCTTTAATTGTCCATGTTACTGCTTCAGTACTTCAGACATCTCTACAACTATTAAGTTGTTCGTACAACTGTGAAGTTGTTTGGACAACTGCTTCAATTGTTCGTGCAACTTTTTAGTCGTTTGTACAACTGCTTCAGTTGTTCGTGCAACTGTTTAGTCGTCTGTACAACTCCTTCAGTTATTCTGTGCAACTGTTTAGTTGTATGTACAACTGCTTCAGTTATTTCTACAATTAGTTTTGTTGTTCCTGCAATTGCTTTAGTTGTTATTAATTACTTAGTTTATATTTAATAATTTAAGAACTGACCAGATTGATATTCAATTATTATTAAACAACTTAGTTTGTACATGATAATTCATAAAATGACTAGATCGATCTTCAATTATTATTCGACGACTTACTTTATACTTAATAATTTACAAATTGACTAGATCAATCTTCAATTATTATTAAACGATTTAGTTTATACTTAATAATGTACAAAGTGACTAGATTGATCTTCGATTATTATTAAATGACTTAATTTATGCTTAATAATTTACAAAATGATTCGAATGATCTTCAAATATTATTAAACGACGTACTTTATACTAAATAATTTACAAACTGACTATACTGATCTTCAATTATTATTAAACGACTTAGTTTATACATAATAATTCATAAAATGACTAGATCGATCTTCAATTATTATTAAACGACTTACGTTATACTTAATAATTTACAAATTAACTAGATTAATCTTCAATTATTATTAAACGACGTAGTTTATACTTAATAATTCACAACAAATAACTGGATCGATCTTCATTATTAAATGACTTAGTTTATACTTAATAATTCACAAAATGACTAGATTGATTTTCAATTATTATTAAACCACTTAGTTTATACTTAATAATTTACAAACTGACTAGATCTATCTTCAATTATTATTAAAAGACTTTGTTTATACTTAAGAATTTATAAACTGACTAGATCGATCTTCAATTATTATTAAACGACTTAGTTTATACTTAAGAATTTACAAACAGATTAGATCAATCTTCAATATCATTAAACGACTTACTCTATATTTAAGAATTTACAAACTGACACGATATATCTTCAATTATAATTAAATGTAGTTTATACTTACTAATTCACAAAATGACTAGATCGATGTTCAATTATTTTTAGACAACTATGCAAAGTTGTTAGACAACTATCATAGTGTGTTGACAGGATATTTTTTCCAAGTCAAACTCTCGACACGAACACATTTTGGTTCGATGATGGATTGCGATCCCATTGTCTGCGGTGACGCTGAAGGTATCTTCATCAATTTGATGAACCAATAACTTATTTTTCAGTTTCTTGTTAGCCATTATTTTGATTTTAGCTGAAGGGACAAAAGTGATTTTTAACTTGGCATATGCCATCCGTCTTTCATAAAAAATTTCAGACCATCTCTTACTTATATCATTCAACAAGCATTGATTATTGCATTAACAGACTCCATAATATTTGAAGTCAATACATTATACCTGAAGTATAAAAATTGAAAAATATCAAAAAATTAAAATATAAAGGATTGTTGATTTTAAATAACGGTTGCAAATTTGGAACAACTATTTTAATGTCCTACAACTATTACAGTTGCTGAAACAACTATGAAATTTGTTCCAACAACTATAATAATTGTTTCAAAAACAGATATCCTTAAAATGGGCCTAGTTTGATCATCCAAAAAAAATCGTAAATCACGATCATCCCTGATTCTAGAAGGAGCTCCTTTTTGCTTTTCAATGAAACCAAACATGTAAGTAATAGAGAGATTATTTTTATCACAATTTAACTCAAACCTAGAAATAATGATCTCAACCAACTCATTATACGAAACATTTTCGCTTATCTTTATTGATATTGTTTCTTGATCCTTTGATCTCTAAGTATAACGAGTAGGATTCTCTACCCATTCACCATATAAATCAACTCCAATTATTATTTGATCTTCCATAGATGGACACAATACCCAAAGACATCACAAAATATTTTAACTAGTGAGACGTTCACAAAACAACTTTGAAATTGCTAAAGAATATTGATTACTTATTTTTACACATATTTCATTGTTTCATAACTATCAACAATAGTCATAAAGTTTTAGTAGTTTTAGGGATTTTTATAATTCTTCAACTATTTATTTAAATAATTAATAATTTATCCATAATTATATTATTTTTCTTAACAATTAATCAGTTGACCTACAACAAAACACAGTTGTCGAGCAATTGCACTAGTTGTTGGGACAACTTCTATTATCGCCGGACAACTACAAACAATTGTTGGACATCAACTGACAGACATATTTAATTATTTCATGTCACGATCCATGGGTACATCCTAGATGTAATATGGCGTACTTGACCCCGAAGGGGTCTCATACAAGCCCTTAGCATATCATAACATAAAATAATAGAAAAGTATGGAAAAATTTAAAAACTTTTATCCATACAATCGAAGTCTTTTCATAAAAGCAAGCGGATGTCTTTTCTAAACTTTGTCTCAAACCATCTAGTACAACTTGAATAAAACTGTAACACCCAGACTTTACAAAACTTGTATCTTCGTGGAAAGACAAGGAGGGCGAGTAATAAATTAAAAATGATGTGGTATGCCATATTTTAAGTGTTCAAGGGTTGTATCTCAAGTTTTGAAGTTAAGTAAGTGGCAAAATAAAAGTTGGCGAAAGTTATCATAAGTTCCTTTTTAAAGATTTCTCTAAAATTTGGGTCAAATGTCTTGGATATTTTCTCCGAATATATAATGAGTTAGAAGGCCTATCACCCATTAAATCGAAGGCCTACGAGTCTAGTTTGCAACGCACAAAACCCCGCATCATACCGACATCAGAGGAAATAGTTATGAGGGTTTTACTAGGGACTGTCGAGGCAGAATTCGGGTCGGGTAAAAAATATGGTATGTCGGCTTATTTAACGTTTTAAGCCATGAAAACATTTCATTTCAATTCCAAACCAGAGAGAAAGCTTAAGAGAGGGTTCCTATGGAGTTCTAGCCTGATGAAGGTTAGTTTTTGACGAATTCTACCATTAAACATTGCCCCCGCGCCTAGAAACGTAATCCCTACACGTGGCAATTGTTTTTCCCTTCTATTAGCTGCGCTTGGAGCTGGTTTTTGAAGATATAAATTTGTAGTTATTGGTGTTTCTTCAAGATTTACAGTTGGTTAACTAAGGTAATCATCTCGGGATCCTTTTATGGTTGTTTTTATGAATTTCTGCGGAAGTTTAGACAAGTTGGGGTAATATGGCAAATCTGCCGATTTAAGATTAATTATGAACTGTTTATAGGTGCGTACCAGCTGTGTATATATAGTGTTTACGAAGGTTAGGATATAAGGAACAACTTTCGTGAAGGAACTACGGTCTTTCGAGCGTTCATTGGAAAGGTATGTTAAGTTATTCCCTACTTACGACATGTTTCCTTAAAGCTTAGGAACAATGTAATTGGGTTGTTATCCTTATTACACTTGTAGCCATTATTGTTGATTGTTGGCTGCTCGAGTTGATATAATCCTCCCTTTTCGGGATTCTTATTTAGTTAGTAGTGTCCCTTTGTTGGACACGACTTAGAGGCTATTTGTATAGGTTGCTTATAACTAAATTGCTCGCTTTTAGCAATTAGATTGTTATTGTTGCCCTTGGGGCTATTGTGATTAGCAGCAGGAATGTGATCTATGCCTAGAAGGGCTATGTTCTGCCTACATGGCTATATGAATGCCTAAAAGGGCTATGATTTGCCTACGGGGATATATTGATGCCTAGAAGGGCAATGAGTTGCCTACAGGGCTATATTGACGCCTAAGAAGGCTATGTGCTTCCTACATCGCCATATTTTTGCATAAGAGGGCTATGAGTTGTCTATAAGTTATGTTGATGCCTAAGAGAGCTATGTGCTGCCTACAGAGCTATATTAATGCCTAAGAGGGCTATGTGACTACCTACGGGGAAAAGGGGACTACCGATAGGGGTATATAGGTTGATTGGCACCTTCCGTGTTTATGGGGGCCTGAGTAGGTGGTCTTGTGTGTTGTTTGTACTTGTCGAGCTTATGAGGGCTTGGTTAGGTTGTTGTTTTATTATTTTTGATAAGTTTAGATTTAGGAGCAAGTCAGTACACTTATCTTATCCTTGATTTATTTATCAGATTATTTCAGTATATCAGGATACCTCCTCATAGTCTATTGCCTTACATACTCTGTACATTATTTTGTACTGACGCTCCATTTCCTTGGGGGCACTGCATTCATGCATGAAGGTCCTGACAGACGACCGAGTAGACCTTTTCAGCACCAGGATTGACTTTTATCCGGTTGGCTAGCCCCTTTCCTCCGGAGCTGCCAAAGTTAAGAGGTTTGTTATCTTTTGTTGTATATATCTTTATGGGTAGGCTGGGACCCTGTCCCGCTAATCTTTACTACTCTTAGAGGCTTGCAGACTAGTATGTGGGGTGTATAGCTACGTTATGGCCATACTGACCTATGTTGTTGGTTTGCTGAAGCTTGTGAGCTGTTTGATGTATTGTATTGATATATACCTGCTTTTAGTTTTGGCATAGATATCATGGTTGCCTCGACCGCCCAATCAGGACTTATGTGCTAGTTGGCTATTTATTTATATGATCTCCTGGGAGTAGCTGTTTCTTTTATAGATCAGTTGGCAGGGGCCTTGCTGGCCGAGGGCTTAGTTTTAAGCCGAGATATATTTGTTTGTTTTCTTGATTGCGTGTGGCTGTCATGCGCTAGTAGCAAATGGTTCAACAGGGTCAACTCGGGCCTGAGTTTTGGCATTAAGAGCCAGTTGCACCCCTCGAGTTTGGGGCATGACAAACTTGGTATCAGAGCAACGTCGTATCCTAGGGAGTCTGCAAGCCATGTCTAGTAGAGTCTTGTTTATAAATGTATTCTGCACCACATCTGATAAGCAAGAAGCTACCGGGCATGTTAGAATGACTATCCTTCTTTTGCTCACGTCGTGCTATAGAGTAGTGTCTTAAAGGTTGAGGTTTCTGGCTTATAATTGATACTTGTATGCAAATAGAGATGACTAACACTAGACATGCAAGGTACCACGGGTGGAGGTAGCCCATTGTGAGACCCAGGGGGAGATATCTTCTCATCCCCCTATAGCTTCTCCACCGCTTCAGGAGCCTCTGAGGGCTACAGGACTTCCGACTCCACCAACAGTACCAGCTCTAGTTCCTCCTATTCCATCTGATCAGGATTTCAAGAGTGCAGTATGTATATTAGCACAGTTAGTAGTTGCACAGTGCCAACCAGTTGCGCCAGATGTTGTCGGACCTTCTGAACGGCCCGAAAGTTCGAGAGTTCGTGAATTTATTGCCTTGAATCCTCCACAGTTTACAGGGACAGATCGCAGAGAAGACCCTCAACACTTTATTGATCAGTTTCATAGAATCTTTAGAGTCATGAATGCCTCATCGACTGAGTCAGTTGAGTTAGCAGCATTTCGATTGCTTGATGTTGCAGTATTGTGGTACGAGAGTTGGGAGAGATCTAGGGGAAAAGATGCATCCCTACCTGCTTGGGATAGCTTTACAGAAGCTTTCATAGATCACTATTTGCCTCGAGAGATTAGGGATGGTCGGGTGGACTAGTTTCTGAACCTCCGGCAGGGCAGCATGAGTGTCTGAGAGTACGGGATGAGATTTGATTCATTGGCTAGATATGCACCAGCATTTGTTGATACGATGCATGATAGGGTGTGTAGATTTGTGGGAGGGTTCGACTTAGACTATATCGATGCTTGTTCTACTGCTGCACTAAATGATAATATGGATATCTCGCGAATTCAGGCATTTGCACAAGGCATAAAGGATCACCGACATTTACAGTATATGAGTGAGAGGGTCGAGAGAGAGAGACAGAAGAGGGCTAGGCCCGCTGGTTCATATGGAGATTTTCAGGGTGGTCCCAGACCTCGATATTCTATTAGGCCACCTAGACCTCCACCACAACAGTTCCAGGGTAGTAGATTTGATCGTCAGGTACAGTCAGGCCCAGGTTAGGGTTCACGAGCATCAGGCTCGCAGCAGCAGATGGGTTCAGGCAAGGCTAGGACAGCCCTACCGCGTTGCGCTACTTGCGGTAGGATGCATTTTGGGAGGTGCAGACAGGGTTCCATAGGTTGGTATTTTTATGAAAAAGAGGGGCATGGGTGGAGAAATTGCCCTACCATAGGTCAGGGTGGTATAGGTCAATCAACCAGGTCAGCAGTAGGTTCCTCCTCATCAGCACAGTCTACAGGGCGTGGACACTAGACTTCAGCACGTAGAGGTCATAAGCCTACTTTTCAGTTGATGATGATTACCAAGGGTTGTATTTATCATCCTGTTCACATTCATAATATAGATGCAGAACCACCGACTCTTCAGTCTATTCTGGTAGTTAATGAGTTTCTAGATGTATTTCCAGACGAACTCCCTGGTATCCCTCCAGAACGGGAAATTGATTTTGCTATCGATATGCTACCAAGTACACAACCCATATATATCCCTCCTTATAGAATGGATCTTGCTGAACTAAAGGAGTTGAAGGATTAGCTGAAAGACTTGCTGGATAAAGACTTTATTAGGCCTAGTGCTTTACCATGGGGAGCACCAGTGTTTTTCGTAAGGAAGAAAGATGTCGTAAGGCAACTATAAAGAATAAGTATCCCCTGCCGAAGATAGATGACTTGTTTGATCAGTTACAAGGTGCTAAATGTTTCTCAAAGATTGATTTAAGATCAGGGTACCACCAAATACGAATTCGGGAAAAAGGCGTTCCAAAGACAATTTTAGAACTAGATATGTACGCTTTGAGTTCTTGGTAATGTCTTTTGGATTAACTAATGCCCCAGCAGTGTTCATGGACCTGATGAATAGTATATTCAGGCCGTATCTAGACTTGTTTGTGATTGTATTTATTGATGATATTTTTGTGTATTCATGTTCAAAACATGAGCATGCAAATCATCTGCAAACAGTCCTTCAGGTTCTTCGAAATCGAGAACTTTATGCAAAGTTTTCTAAGTGTGAGTTCTGGTTGGACTCTGTAGCTTTCTTAGGCCATATTGTATCAG
This sequence comes from Solanum gracilifrons, assembly GCA_029582605.1. Lineage (NCBI taxonomy): Eukaryota > Viridiplantae > Streptophyta > Magnoliopsida > Solanales > Solanaceae > Solanum > Solanum gracilifrons. The sequence goes on along the minus strand of JAJOOH010014680.1, from coordinate 11,495 downwards.
ATGCAGACATTGCAGTTGATACACAAAAGATTAAGGCCGTAAAGACTTGGCCCAGACCCATGACTCCGACTGAGGTTCGTAGTTTCTTAGGGTTAGCTGGGTACTACAGAGGTTTGTAGAGGGTTTTTCTTCAATTTCAGCCCCATTAACGAAGCTGACTCAAAAAGCAGCTAAGTTCCAGTGGACTGAGGCTTGCGAGCATAGTTTCCAGGAGCTGAAGGACAGGTTGACATCAGCACCAGTTCTTGCATTGCCATACAGTTCAGAAGGCTATGCGGTGTATTGTGATACTTTTGGTGTTCAGTTGGGATGTGTTCTAATGCAACATGGTAGGGTTATTGCATATGCTTCAAGGCAATTGAGAAAGCATGAAAAGAACTATCCGACCCACGATTTAGAGTTGGCTGCAGTTGTGCATGCGCTAAAGATCTGGAGACACTATTTGTATGGCGTTCATGTTGACATTTTTACAGATCATAAAAGCCTTCAATATATCTTTAGGCAGAAGGAGTTAAATCTGTGACAACGTCGATGGCTTGAGTTACTGAAAGACTACGACGTGGACATTTTATGTCATCTAGGAAAGGCGAATGTGGTAGTTGATGCCCTCAGTCGAAGATCTATTGATACTTTATCATATTTAGGTGTTGAGAAGCGTGAGCTAGCGCAAGAGCTTCATCAGTTAGCTAGGTTGGGTGTCAGATTGTAAGAGGCAAAATATAGTGGGGTAACAATTTAGGACACAGCCGTATCATCACTAGTTGTAGAAGTAAAATCACGGCAACAAGAGAATCCTAGCTTAGAGCAGCTCAGAGCCAAGGCTCAGAATCAACAGACTTTAGCATTTGATATAGCAGGAGATGGAGTCCTTGGATATAGTGGTCGATTGTGTGTTCCGAATGTTGCAGGGCTTCCGCATCGGATTATGGAAGAGGCACATCATTCCCGTTATTCTACTCACCCTGGTTCGATGAAGATGTACCATGATATTAAGGAGATATATTGGTGGCACGGGGTAAAGAAAGACGTTGCTGAGTTTGTGGCACATTGTCCTAATTGCCAACAGGTGAATGTTAAGCACCAAAAGCTCGCTGGGCTAGTTCAGGAGATAGCCATTACTTTGTGGAATTGGGAAGCAATTGATATCGATTTTATTACAGGGTTACCTCGATCGCGTCGCAAGTTTGACTTTATTTGGGTAATTGTTGATAGACTAACAAAATCAGCTCACTTCTTACCAGTCAGTAAAACCGTCAAAATGGGCTTAGCCCATGAGGCCAGCCCAACCCTACCCGTTATTGGGGTAGGGTTAGAATAAGATTTTTCAAGCCCATTTAAAACTAAGGCTTATAAGCCCGGCCCATATAAGCCCTTGGCCCTTGAGGCTTGATCGGGGCTGGCCGGGGTCGGCCCATAGGCCAAATTTTTTTATTTAAGTGTAATTTACAATAATCTCACTAGTATATAATCTAATTATTTGAATACACGCTATGTTGTAATATTATGAATCTTCGTACCCAGATACATGTATCTCGAATTATATGGACTCAAAATTAGGTTAATTTGTTCTAGATACACTTTATTAAAGTAGATTCGCATGTATCTCAGATCCATATACCAATATCGCTCCCTCGCCTCCCTCTCATCTTGCTTGTCACTCGTGTATCTGGTATGTGAGATACATGCTAATTACATAAAAAATTTGCTAGTGTTATTGAAACAACACCATTATTTGTCATATTTGATTTGAAAATCTTCTCATTTTCTTGATGTTATAGAACTATAAGTTTGAAAAGAATAAAAAAAAAGGACGAGCCCGCCCCAGCCCTCGGCCCTTCTAGGGTCGGGTTGGGTTGAGAATTTTTAGGCCCTATCAAATGAAGGGCCGGCCTCCCCAACCCTTTAAATTCCTTGGCCACTAGGCTTGAGCCGGGTGGGGCTTGGCCGGCCCTTTTTGACAGTTCTACCAGTCAGGGCTACTTTTATGGCCGAAGACTATACAGGGCTCTATATTAGGGAGATTGTTAGGCTACACGGTGTCGCAATATCTATTATCTCTGATAGAGGAGCACAATTCACCGCCAACTTCTGGAAGTCCTTCCAGAAAGGACTGGGGACACAGGTTAATCTTAGTACAACCTTTCACCCTCAGACAGATGGCCAGGCTGAGCGCACAATTTTGACCCTCGAGGATATGCTACAGGCGTGTGCGCTAGACGTCAAGGGGAGTTGGGATGACCACTTACCTCTTATAGAGTTCGCATATAGTAATAGTTATCATTCCAGCATCGGGATGTCACCTTATGAGGCTTTGTATGGGCGAAAATATAGATCCCCCATTGGATGGTTCGATGTAGTTGAGTCAGGGTTGATTGGATCCGACTTAGTACAACAGACAATGAAGCAGGTGAAGCGCATACGGGAGAGGTTGCTAACAGCTCAAAGCCGACAGAAGTCATACTCAGATGTGTGACGAAGGGACTTAGAGTTTTGCGTCGATGATTGGCTATTCTTAAAAGTCTCACCTTATGAGATTTGGCAAAAAAGAGAAGCTTAGTCCAAGATTCATTGGGCCATACCGGATCCTTCGGAGGGTAGGACGAGCGGCTTTTGAGTTAGAATTGCCTTATGGGCTAGAATTTGTTCATCCAGTTTTCCATGTATCTATGCAACAGAAGTGCGTAGGAGACCCTTCTCGGGTTGTCCCAGTTGAGGATGTTCAGATCACAGAGGATTTGTCTTACGAGGAAACTCCAGTTGTCATATTAGATCGGCAGGTCCATAAATTGAGGACCAAAGAGGTGACTTCGGTTAAAGTATTGTGGAGAAACAAGAATAGAGAAGAGGTGACCGAGGAAGCTGAGGATGGCATGAGATCCAAATATCCTCACTTGTTTCATACCCCATGGTGATGGCATATCAGTTTATATTGGTGCAGTGAGGTAAGATACCTATATGATTTTCTTAAAAATTGTTGCTTATTATTATTGTTGTTGTCATTGTATATATGCTCGCACTGTTATTGCGGAGCTTTAGTGCTTAGCAATTTATGTCATCATGTGAGACGCCTAGGTTAGACTTTTTGCATTTTAGGTTCCTGGATAGTGATAATGCCAAAGGTTACTCTGCCTAAATTTTGGAAACACCTAAAAACTTAACTGCGTGACTTAGATTTTTTTTTCCATTCGAGGACGAATGTTTCTAAGGGGGGAATGATGTAACACCTCGACTTTTCAAAACGTCTAAATTAACTCGTATCTTCGTGTAAATACAAGGAGGGTGGGTAATAAAATAAAAATGATGTGGTATGTCATATTTTAAGTGTTCAAGAGTTGTATCTCAAGTTTTGAAGTTAAGTAAGTGGCAAAATAAAAGTTGGCGAAAGTTATCGTAAGTTCCTTTTTAAAGATTTCTCTAAAATTTCAGTCAAATGTCTTGGATATTTTCTCCGAATATATAAAGAGTTAGAAGGCCTATCACCCATTAAATCAAAGGCCTACGAGTCTAGTTTGCAACGCACAAAACCCTGTATCAAACCAACATCAGAGTAAAAAGTTAAGAGGGTTTTACTAGGGACTGCCAGGGCAGGATCCGGGTTGGGTCAAAAATATGGTATGTCGGCTTATTTAACGTTTTAAGCCATGAAAACATTTCATTTCAGTTCCAAAACAGAGAGAAAGCTTAAGAGAGGGTTGATATGTAGTTCTAGCATGATCAAGATTAGTTTTTGACGATTTCTACCATTAAATATTACCCCCGTGCCTAGAAACGTAATCTTTACACGTGGCAATCATTTCCCCCTTATATTAGCTGCGTTTGGAGCTGGTTTTTGAAGATATAAATTTGTAGTTATTGGTGTTTCTTCAAGGTTTACACTTGGTTAACTAAGGTAATCATCTCGAGACCCTTTTATGGTTGTTTTATGAATTTCTACGGACGTTATGACAAGTTGGGGCAATATGGCAAATCTGCCGATTTAAGATTAATTATGAACTGTTAATAGGTGCGTACGAGCTGTGTATATATAGTGTTTGCGAAGCTTAGGACATAAGGAACAACTTTCGTGAAGGAACTACGGTGTTTCGAGCGTTCATTGGAAAGGGATGTTAAGGCTATTCCCTACTTACGGCATTTTTCCTTAAAGCTTAGGAGCAATGTAATTGAGTTGTTATCCTTGTACACTTGTAGCCATTATTGTTGATTGTTGGCTACTCGTGTTGATGTAATCCTCCCTTGTCGGGATTCTTATTCAGTTAGTAGCGTACCTATGTTGGACACGACTTAGAAGCTATTTGTATAGGTTGCTTATAACTAAATTGCTCGCTTTTAGAGATTGGATTGTTATTGTTGCCCTTAGGGATTTATGGTTAGCTGCAGGAATATGATCTATGCCTAGAAGGGCTATGTGCTACTTACATGGCTTTATGGATGCCTAAAAGGGCTATGAGTTGCCTACGGGGATATATTGATGCCTAGAAGGGCAATGAGTTGCCTACATGGCTATATTGACGCTTAAGAAGGCTATGTGCTTCCTACATGGCCATATTGTTGCCTAAGAGGGCTATGAGTTGTCTATAAGCTATGTTGATGCCTAAGAGAGCTATGTGTTGCCAACGGAGCTATATTAATGCCTAAGAGGGCTATGTGACTGCCTACGGGGTTAAGGGGACTACCGATAGGGGTATATAGGTTGATTGGCACGTTTCGGGATTTTAGGGGACTGAGTAGGTGGTCTTGTGTGTTGTTTGTACCTGCCGAGCTTATGTGGGCTTGGTTAGGTTGTTGTTTTGTTATTTTTGATAAGTTTAGATTTAGGAGCAGGTCAGTACACTTATCTTATCCTTGATTTATTTATCAGATTATTCCAGTATATCAGGATACCTCTTCATAGTCTATTGCCTTTCATACTCTGTACATTATTTTGTACTGACGCCCCATTGCCTTGGGGGCACTGCATTCATGCATGCAGGTCCTGACAGACGACTGAGTAGACCTCCTCAGTAGGAGGATTAACTTTTATCCGGTTGGCTAACCCCTTTCCTCTAGAGTTACCAGAGTAGGGAGATTTGTTACCTTTTGTTGTATATATCTTTATGGGTAGGCTGGGGCCCTGCCCCGCTAATCTTTACTACTCTTAGAGGCTTGCAGACTAGTGTGTGGGGTGTTTAGCTACGTTATGGACATTCTGGCCTATGTTGTTGGTTTGCTGAAGCTTGTGAGTTGTTTGATGTATTGTATTGATATATACCTGCTATTAGTTTTAGTATAGATATCATGTTGGCCTCGACGGCCCAATCAACACTTCTGTGCTAGTTGGCTATTTATTTATATGATCTCCTATGAGTAGCTGTTTCTTTTATAGATCAGTTGACAGGGGCCTTGCCGGCCGAGGGCTTAGTTTTAAGCCGATATATACTTGTTTGTTTTCTTGATTGAGTGTGGCTGTCATGCGCTAGTAGCAAATGGTTCAGCATGGTCAGCTCGGGCCTGAGTTTTGGCATTAGGAGCCAGTTGCGGCCCTCTAGTTTGGGGCGTGACAAAAACTCTTGGGACACAGCCTATACAATAGTCTCAATCATGAAAATAAAATACATAAAGGAAAATAGTGGGTTTGTCCTCGAAGCTGTGAGGACTCACCAAATCTTCAGCTCTATTGCTCCTTACAAACTTATTTTCCAAGAATAGAACTCAAGTCTTCAAACCCTACATTTGATTAGAATGTAGGCAAAGTATGTGTTAGTACAAAATGTACTAAATATGTTAGCTAGCATAATCATAAGAGCATGAGATAAGGGCCAGTCAATATAAGACATAATCCAAAATCATATGAAATACTTCATGAAACATAAACTATAAGTAATGTCAGGAATTAACTATTTAACTTAGTACGGGTAAAATTTGTGAACCTAACCGGCAAACAAATATTCTAATCCTACCAGAGGCCCAACACACATCATCAAAGTAATGTCATTTCACTTGAGTACAACTTTCAATACAAGAAGCTTAGGGCTTGGAAACCAACCTTTGGTGCCGATTAAGAGAAGATTGAAATGATAGGCGGCAATGTAATCTAACTCTGAGCACAAATCAACACTAAAAATGTAAAAATATAGGAGCTAGCGTGCGGGTGTGAGTTTGGGAAGATAAAAAGTGAGGGAAAGTGAATGAGTTTAAAACTTTTAAACCTTTGGCTTGCAAAACCGTCCAGTTTTCGCCCATTCGGCGACATTAGTCCCAATCACCAATCTATTCGGCGTAACGCCAAGTAGTTATTTGCCTCGCTGAAGTTTACAGAACCTCCATGTATTGTGGGAGTCCAACCGATGATCTCCGTCGAGATCGCCGACATGGTCGGCGATTTGCCAATAATTTCATGTGCTTGCCGAGTTTTACAGACTCCAATGTAAGTTGGTCTTGAGTCTAATGGCAGTCTAGTTCGGGGTCGTCGAACTCCTCGGCGATTCGCCGACTGGACTTGCTGCTTGCCACCCTGCACTTTTCAAACACCTTCCACACTTCAACATGTACAAACAACACACCATTATATTACCAGTACATAAATAAAAGCAAGAAGAGGTTTTAGGTTGCCTCCCAAACATCGCCTTAGTTAATGTCGTGGCACGACTCAAGTTAACATCTAGTCCTCATCCTCAGAGTTGGCCATGGTGTAACTAGGTGAGTCCTCGACAAACGGTGGATAACGATCTGATATTAACTGATTTTTCAAGGCATCTTGTAGCTGCATTGTCATGGAGTTAGAGGTTGTCGCTTGATTCAGCATGTCGATGTTCTCTTTTATCTCATTCAACATTTTGTCTTGTTCTTCAATTTTTTGTTGAATGAGTGAGAATAATTCGTCATCTTGTACGCCCTCCTTCTTCTTCCCCTTTGTACACTCTCGAAGGGAGAAATGCTTGTCCTTTTTCAAGGCATGTGCTTCAACTCCATGATTCTTTTGGATAAACAATCCAATAGAGCTAGCATTGCATCCCACTCTTGTTTCTTTTTGGTCTCCTTGTTAGCTTCAGCCATGCCATCTAGGAGTTCGATTACGACTTCATAGGGTTGGTTTAGCATACCACCCGTGAAAAGTTGATCCGCATTACTTCTATTTTCGAGTTCAAGACCCCTATAGAAGCTCTCTAGTAGCACCTTGTCAGTCATCCCGTGAGTGGGGCATGACTGCAGCACTGCCTGAAACTTCAACCATATTTCTTGAATAGTTTCATCCCCTACTTGTTTGAACCTTAGGAGGTTGTCCCTAAGGTTCAACAGTTTCAAGAAGGGGTGATCTGTTTGATACCCATAATGATCCTTCATATCCATTTTTTTGCTTCAATACAAAAACAACCAACACAAAACAAAACTAAAAATTAAGTAAGTGAACTTCAATTAAGAAGAACAAAAATTTTACTAAACTAAGAATTCTCAAGTAACACCACTCCCCGGCAGCGACACCATTTTGATGTTTGCGTAATTAAGACACAACTTCCAATGCAAGTGTCTACGATCGTACAATAGTAAAGTAACCCAACCAAGTGTTGGGGTCGAGTCCCAAGGGAGTGGGCTTGAGAATTAATAGAAAAATAAAATCAAGTTCTAATTAGTCATAGCTAAAAACATTATCAAATATAAACATGTTAAATCGAAAGGGGTGACACAAGAGTGTCAATTAATGATGGGGGTTTGTCACAAGTACGTAAAAACAAGAAAAAATGCAAAGAGTACTAATCAAGGAGATGGGATTCTTAGGATGTTATAGGAATACGAGTTAGACTAGATCGTTGGGTACCTGCTTTTGATAGTAATTTCGTTGAATATTTGTGACTAGGTTAGACTATAGTGGGGTTAAGCTTTCTCTTGAACAACTTACCCCAAATCAAATGGGTTCTTCTCGGACACCCACTTGCCGCATGAAGAAAAACATCCGCCTTAGCACACTCACTCTCTCGAGCTGAGTGTGTGGGAGAAGGACTAGGGTTCACTCTCTCGAGTTGAACCTCATGTCGACCCACTCCCACCGACCATCAATTTAGTAGTCTTAGTTTTATGACCTCTCTCTCTCGTATGCCGAAAACACAAAGGTGAAATCGTATTTGCAACTACAATTTCATTAAGTTCCAACACAACCACTAAACGAAATCACATCTAAACAACAAATAAACTATCAGCAAGCAAGACCCAACAATTAATCTAACCCATATTCACAAAATCACATCCCAAGAATTGGGGTTTTAGCTAGACATGTAAAAGAGAGAAATTTATACCAAAATGAGTTTGTATTCAAATGGGTATGAAGATTTAAGTCTCAAAACAAGCAAAGAGTGAAGAATCCAAGAGACCCAAGCCCAAATTGTTGGAGTGGAAACCCTTTGAACCTTCAAGTTCTTCAAAACCCTCTCCAAACTTAGAACTCAAATTATATGTTAAGAGTTTCTATATTAAAAATCTGATATTAAGCTACAACTCTCAACGAATATTTATAGTTTTCAAAAATCTGTGTTGCAGCGGATCTTTTGGCGTCATTAGTCGAGATTGCCGATCAACTCGGCAATCCTTCGTTTGGTAGGTTTCATTGCCGTCTTGTTCTATCCTTCAACATCGTCATGTTTGGATCATTGGGAGACATAGTACTGCTTCGCGGAACTGCTCGACGACACGTCGACTGCTCCTTTTCACCACCGATTTGATCCTTTCTTTCAGGGCTCAGCACATTGGAACAAAAGGCGAGGATAAGACCTTTTGGCGACTCGCCGAACGGGTTCGGCGATTCACAGATCTTTATCTCTTCGTTCTTTCAGCTGCCTTTGTTCTTTTTTTGCTAAGTAGTGTCCATGCTTTCCCTCAAATCCCAAATACCTGAAACATAAGGTTTTTCATCTGATATTGAGATAAAATATGCATTTGAGGACATTAATTCTATCAAAGTATAGACCTAAATGAGTCCAATTTGTGGACTCATCACTAAGACTATCTTAGTTCCTCTTTGTTTAAAACCCTAGGATATACTACATTAAGTACATCTTAGTTCATCAAGCTTGAACTCCAGGAGATGCTTCTTCAAGAATAATCTTAGTTCATTAAGTTTGAACCCTAGGAGATGCTTCCTCAAGCACATCTTAGTTCATTAATTGTGTTGGACTCTAGGAGATGCTTCCTTAAGCATAATCTTAGTCCATTAGGTTTGGAACTCTAGGAGATGCTACATTAAGCATAATCTTAGTTCATTACTAATCTTGTTGTAGTTGGGATATAGCCTTAACGACATGAGAACATATGAGCTATCATATGTTTCCTCCCGGTGTTACCCACACCCTCAATGATTGGTCCACTTGCCTAAGGTAGAACCGATTTGTTAGCTTAGTTGGATCCACTAACTAACTTTCCTACGGGGCACATAGTTATGGGATACGGAGATTGCTACTAGAAACCCAAAACTCTACTAGGTGAAGGCTTCTATCTCATGAGACATTCTTTGGGAAATCCGGACTCTACTAGGTGAGAGTTCCCATTTAGGAAGCCCAAACTCAACTATGTTGGTACCTCCGTCTCATTTCAATATCCACTCGGTGCTAGGCCTTAATCCCACAAGATAATTATTAAGTCTTTACTAGGACTCAAGTTTCATGGAAAGATGTCCTTGACAATCAATCCAAGTTAATTCATTAAAATACCTCTTTAGACCATGTGTGAGCAACTATCACCATCCAAGACCTAGGTATGAAGGTTCTTTAGCCTTAGGTTCAATTAGGTGAGAAAAGCCCTTCAACCTTAGAACCATTACTATGTGAGAGTACCTTTCATGTTAAGTTCATATTCATGCTTAATATCATATCTAGAATTCTACATTAGACATGGATATCATCATGACTCAAGTGATTCTGTCACTTCCTACCATCTATCATTCATAAGGTGAACTAGGTAGATAAGGATCTTTCATCCCAATTATATTTATTAGCCTTCTATTCACATGTAGATTTTACTCTCAAAGCCTTAACATCTATAGTTAATCATGTTAGCTTTACTCTCAAGCCCTAGTAATCAACACTCATGACTACAAGCCCTATTCTCAAAGCTTTACTTCTATAATCATCATTCATACCTAGATTTCAAGGTATTCTAAGCACATTCCTCATTATTAGGTGATGCTAGTGATAATTCATCATAAAGGTTCAACTTCAAGCTTTATAAGTCAAGATACCCAATGTACACTACAATCTAATTCACTCCATGTCTACTTGATTTTAATCTTGAACAATTAATATAAACATTATCAATTTTAGAAGATCAACTCTAATTCTTCACTTTCCTCTTTCATGGCATAAACCCAAAAATTATCAAATTCATCAATTATACTAGGGTTAACCATGGAAATCACATAAATTCATCATAATATCATGAATCACTACCAAATTAATCATAAACAAGTATTATCCAACCAATTGGAATCATACCCAACTAAACCCACACATTGGAAGAAAGCCTAGCTTAGATTGGCGTTTTTCTTCACAAATTGGGGGAAATCTAAGTGGCTCTATGGGTGGAAGAACCCATAGATAAAGAAGATAACATACCTTAATTCAAAGCCTTAACACAAGCTTGCAACAATGGTGTATTGTTCTTGACCTAAGCTTCAAGCTCTATCTTCTTCTCCAAGTCTTGAGTTTTCTAGAGAGAGAAATATTTGAGAGGAGAGTATTTTTGGTGTTTTGATTTGGGTCTTGTGAAATAGTGACTTAATTGGGTGGTTAAGAGCTTAAAATATCTTATATAGGGGATTTAAGACTAGGTAAAACGACCCCACCAAATAACTCCCACGTTTGGAATTTCCTAAAAACCTCTCCACTTGGCAGCCTATTGTCCAAACTTCACGAGAGGCACCACGGGTCGTGGTCCTCACCACTGATCGTGATCTTGGACCAGTAGATAGGTTATTGAGCCTTGGCCTCCACAAACCTAAGGCATGACCACGAGCCTTCCCACGAGTCGTGGTCAAGACCACTGGCAGTGAAGTGACTCGTGGTCCTTAGGCAGTAGCTTGGCCTCAAGGCCTTGCCTCCCACAAGTCTAAGAGGATTTCATGAGACCCCTCACGAATCGTGGTCAAGACCATTGGTCATGAAAGTAGTCGTGAACTTGAGGCAACACCTTGCCAAGGTTGGGGCAGCCTTAGCCTTTGGCTTAGGCTTTACCCCTTTGCCTTGGCACTTGCCCTTGTGACCCTCAACCAAACCTTAGATGGTCTTCTAAACTACGGGGTGTAACACGTGCTCTAGTTTGGTCTACTAGTTTCTGGGGTATTACATTTCAATAAACAATTTTAGTAATTGCCCGGAAAACTACGAAAGTTGTTGACTAAAACAATCAGTTTGGATTCACAGAACCCAACTTAAGAATGGACACAAAGTGATTTTTATATTTATCAATAATGCTCTTTTGAGTTAATTCAAAGCTCAAACAAAACAAATGCAATACAAAAAAAACCAAACATATAT
>JAJOOH010014679.1:0-11994 GCA_029582605.1 Solanum gracilifrons | reverse complement strand
AACACATAAATTGAAACATAGAGTATATCTTATATAATATTAACCTTACATATATATGTTGTGCATTTTTTTAGTCACAAGTCACAACTTGTTCTCTTTTGAGATTGTAATTACTAATTCGGTCATATTTATTTATCAACATGATCGAAATATACATGGCCACTCACAGGGCGCGACATTGACACGTGTAATCAATACATAGGGGACCATTTTCATTACAGTAAAATCCTTTAACAGAACAAGTAAAATCATCTTCACAGAAAAATTGTTTGTTGCAAATACATTGGCTCTTGTAGCAAAAAGGTTCAAGCTTATAATAATCTTCTTTTTTACACATAAAATCACAGTCACTGTCACTGTTGCAATGCAAATACACACCATTTCTTGGTTCCACTTCATATAATACACCTATAACAAATAAGAACACAAAAAAAAGATTAGTACGGATCGAACTGTGATCGAATGAATAAGATGACTTTATCATTAATAGACGTTTTAGATTAGATTGTGATAGGATAAATAAGACCACTTTATCATTAATAGAAGTTTTGGGTAAAATTTTCAGGACAAAAAAAATCTTGAAGTAATTAATAGTGTTTGCTGATGACTCTTCAATCTTGTAATTGAAAAATAACTACTAAAGTGAAGTTTGAAATTTTACATTTAAAATTCCATGATAATATAATGATATTTCAAAATACATGATATTAACTATTTATTTTAATTACAAGAGGCTGAAAAGCATTGCCCTTTTGATTGACCTTAAAGTATGTAAATTCAAATTAGTTGAGCCAGTAAATTATGAGTACCTTTGATTATAAAAAAAGTAAAAAACATAAAGAATAGGAAAGATGAAAAAGGAGAGGAAATTAAACCTATATTTTGTTTTTATATATAAATACTTTTTTTATACATAGGGTATAGGGGAGGGGGATTATAAGGTGAATTGAACCCTTATCGATAAAGAAAAAGTTTAGATAACCAATCAACTGAGTTACTAAAATCTTCGGAAGATAACTATATAATAATTATGTTAGTTGCATGAATAAAACAACATTTTTGCAAAAAAATAAATGAATTGAAATTATGGTGGAGTGGTAATTACGAGAGGCAAAGTCGTCACTATAGGTGTTAATTCAATCAAACTCAATGATTCTGATTCAAATCTTATTAAGCATTAGAAAAAGGATTTGTATCGTTATATGTATAATAATTAATCTATTCAGAATCTAGTAAGAAAAAATAACCTTGATTCTGAATTTATTAACTAATTTATTTTTTTTGGCTCCGACTCTAGTAAGTACTCTATTATTTTGCAACAAGATCAGGTTTCAAGTTTGAATTCTAGAAACAAATTTATCTTTTGTGAAAGGCTCTTTATCGCAATAATAAAAGTTTTCAACACGAATTCACATTAATCGAACTTCAAAGTAAATATCGAACATTAAATAAAAAAAACTCCAAAAAAATAAAATAAAAAATAGATAGTTATATTTAGAGATCTAGAGGGAAAGAGAGTATAACCACTTGAAAAAAATCAACAAAATGAGAAGAGGAACTATCATCTTTGGAGCCATAATATGTTGCTGGCTAATAATTAATCTGTTTTACAACTTATTCATATGCACTTGTAATTTATATAAAAGCAACATTAATTGTGCCTAAATAAGTATAATTAATAAATGAAAATCCAAAAAGTCTAATTAAGTTAAACATTACGTTAAGTATATTCTAAACAACAAAATGCACACATGAGAAGTAAAATATTTTCCTTAAAATTTCTTATTGTCATTTCTCTTAACAAAAATAAATAAATAAAACAATTACAATTTGTGAAATATATCCATTGAAAACTATATGGTAATCAATATTATTCATCACGTTTGTCACAACTAATGTTGATTTGTTGGAGTTTCGAGGTCATGAAACACAAAGTCATGATTATGTGTTTTTTTGGTGTATATCGTACATAATAATTTTCCTGAATTTGATTGACGTACTCCAATTGACTTGAAATTTGACCAGTCCTTTCGAAATGATCTGGTGATCAATACTCACTATATTCGTCATGACTATATTTTTTTTTTTTTAGCATTTTGGGATCATGAAATACTAATTCATTATTGTAGGCATCTTTTGTGTGTATTAATACATACTAATTTTCCTGAATTTGATTCACGGACTCTAATTATTATATTATTACATGAATTTAACTTGTACTCACTTGTCAATCTAGTTAGTGATTTGGAAAGTAACATATAGTAAATATAAAATTATAAATGATAGTTCAAAAGGTCAAAGTTAAGCATTTGGTAGTGTAAATTCTAAAAAATTAAATGCACACACTATATATCTAATCTTGAATTAATTTTCTATAGTTTGGGATCCTATTAATTAGATATTACTATAAACAGTGTATGTAAGAAATTTGTGTTAAGAGTAGCATTTCTCTACATCACTTTTAACTAAACATGATAGAAAATAATCCAAGAACGTCAAGTTAATTTATACATTTTGTAGGATAATTTCTAAAAAAATAATAATTAATGCATAATTTGATAATCTTATCAAAATTTAATGTCTTACAGGTCTAAGGGCTCGTTTGTTGGGATCAAGTTATTTCACGATTAATTATTTTGGGACCAGTTATTTCAAAATTGTTATTTTATTCTCAATATGGAATAAAAATAACACTATAATTGTGTGATAAGTTATCATGCGGTAGACAAGAGTATACCTATGTGAACTTTTTACCTGGAACCCAACATGGAATAAAATATTGATCAAGTTATAAATATTTGTCAAATAAAAAAATATGTATTTTTTGGGGATAGACTAAAAATAAAAGTATATCATACAAATCTTTTCGTCTCGTCGAACCATTGACTCTGATTATTAGGTTGATCCAATCGATAATACTCTTAACATAATATGATATCGCAAATGTCATTAAGTAGAGAGCATGCTATATGGTGGAGATTTGTGATGTATGCTATTGAGTAGAATCAAAATGGACATTTGAAGTGAAGCCCACCAGGTGTTTGTTTTTTTGCCTAAATGAATTGCTTGGTTTTCCTAGTTTTAATCAGCTCAATGTATGCATGTTAGAATGTAAATATTTTATGCTTGCAGAGAAGTTATGTTGTTCATACCCTTCAAAAATGTCGCCACACCTGTGCCAGATCCTAAAATGTGCATATCTTTTGGAGGATACAACACATACCGGGCGATATTTTTTAAGGGTCCGAGCAACATAGACTTTTAGAATATGATAACTTATCAACAAAGTGTATATAAACTTCATTATTATTGAATAATCATTATTTTGGTACTAATATGATAGAAGTGCATGATTTGTCATAGATGAACTCAAATACAACACACACACTAATTGAATGTATATACATTGTTTTCACTTATAGTGTATTTTAACTTGTTGTAGCTGCACGTTACATGCTTTATTCCAAGTTACTAGTTGACTTATTATGGACGATTACATGTAGTTATCTTTTATGTTACACTATCAATGTATAGTTGTAACATCTGTATTCGTTTTTGTTCAACTAGGAAAAAATAATCAGTCTGCTGCTATAGCCATGCTACAAAATCAGTCACTAAGGTGTGATATATATTGTATGTATGAACAGTGGTAGGGTAAATTAAAGCTAGAGTTTAGCTCAATTTCTCCCCTCAGTCTAATACAAATAACAGTATTTCATCTAGCAATTCTCTCCTGGTATAAGCATGAACATTGTAGCTTATGAAGGATGTACAAGGCGCTTGCCAGGAATAGCATCAATATGCTGATTGCTCGATTGCAGCCTATATAGTGACTTTCTTTGTTTCCTTTTTTTTTTTCGTTTGGGAAAAAAATGGGCACCACCTAGTATACATCTAATGATGAAGGTCTGTCTCGATTACTTCAGCCAATTCTTTCGTTAACTTTTCTGCTCTCTCATCTTGTCCACCTGCAAAAGTATAGACTCTGAATGCAAATTGGAATGCCTTCCAAAGCTGTGTGGCTGATTCTTTTTTGCTCCCTTCATTTGTTGGTCCGGCTCCTTCTTTTCCCCCTGCCATTGCTTCTCTCTTTTCCTGATTCGACATTGCAACATTATTTCAAAAAATTGTTAACCAAATCCACTACGATGGTGGTTAATGTGAATACCATGTAAACAGATGTAGAGAGTGTTGATCTGAATGATGTTCTATGCATTCCATATAAACTTATCTATACGAGTTTAGAGATGTTCGAGAAGATTCTCAAACCTTATTGGCTAAGCATGCTTAATTTCGGAGTTCTGATGGGATCTAGTGCATTAGTGCTCGTATGAACACATCGTGACAAATCTACTCTATCTAAATACACACATTGAGATATACTTAAAATGCATTTCGAATTCATATCTTTGTATCAATTATTCACTAGATTTAGTATTAGAGTGATTTTGATTGTACTTACCTTCAGTGCAAGTTCCATACAGTTTGAGGAAACATCCACCATCAATTCTTTGATACGTACAAGGGCGCCGAAATCAAACTGAATTTTATGTGTTTTTAGTTTCTTGGATTCTTCATCTTTAGTCCTTTCTAGAGTGTCCACATCTCCTTTTATCTATATGAGAGAACTACTTGTTAGAACTGCAAACATGAAATAAAGCCGTCGTGGGAAGTTTTGAGGTCCAGGGACTTAGTTTTTACCTTGTTGAAGTACCTCTCAGCTCTGGCAAGATGTTGGCCAACAGGCGAGGCCGGTTGCCAATTCTGTAAAGTAGAGACTATTGAATCTAATTTGGAATAGAGAGTTGCTGCCGTCCTCAACGCTTCCAACTTCTTACAAGGAAAATCCTCAAATCTTGCTAGGACCTGTACCAAGAAAATCTTTAAGCGAACATCCTGAAATGGTTAATTATGACAAAAAATAAGAAATATAGAACGAACCTGAGATTCGTCTGTTAGTTTCTCAAGGTGGGATTCGACATAATTGTGGAATGTAATGAGCTCAGACATATCTGATGTATTGAAAGAAGCAATGGCCTTCTTCATCTCCTTGATTAGTTTTGCATGATTTTTAACATCCTCTTCAATTTGTTGGAAATAAGCTGACCTGTGAGATATAATTCATAAATATAAAATATAAACATCATAGAATTAGTTGCCTCCTACCAAAATAATTACTCTTTCGCTACAATTTGTTTGTCTTACTTCCCTTTTCCGTCTGTTTCAAAAATAACACCTTTTTCCTTTTATAGCAACTCTTTAATTCTCAACTTTCCTCATGGCATGTTTAGGACCGCCAGATTAAAGAGCATTTTAGTAGTCTTTATTACTTTCTCAAACTCTGTGTCAAGTCATAACCAGACAAACGAATTGAAACGGAGGGAGTATTTCAGATTTCAGGAAGATCACCTCTTTGTCATCTCAGCCAATGCATCAGCCATTCCTGGTTTACCTCCTTTTGAGGCATTAAATTTTCCCTTGCCTCCTTTTTGTTTACCATCTAAACTAGATCCTTCAACTTTCCCCTTAAGAGATCGATAAAGATTTCCCATTTGGGATGATCTTTTCAGTTTAGTGGCTGCTTTCTTCAGTCGTGGATTTTTGGCACCTGCGAAAGTTGGTGGTGGTGGTGGAGGTGCGCCTCCCTTTTTCGTTTGCATGGGTGGAGGTGGTGCTGATCTTGGCGATGGTGGATTTGCAGCTCTCTTTCCCATTGGCATTGGTGGTGGTGGAGGTGCAGCTACCTTTCCCATTGGCGTCGGTGGAGGGGGTGGTGGCATTGCTCTATTTGATACCTTTGGTGGAAGTGGATGTGGGGTTACCATACCCTTTAATCCTTTGTGAGGTGAACATGGAGGTGGAAGCGGAGGTGGAGGTGAATGTACATTTTCTGATTTCCTGGGAGGTGGCGGCGGAGGACAAGGCACCGCTCTATTTTTTGATGTAACTGGAGGTGGTGGAGGTGGAGGTGTTACTGTGTTTCCTGATGTAATATGGGCTGGTGGTGACGCTGGTTCTGGCTCCTCGTTCTCACACGAGGAATCTGGTTGAGGTTCTGGCTGAGGTGATGATGGTACTTGCGATTCTATGATTTTTGGTGATAAAATGTTTGGAGAAGGTGGTACTGATGATTGTTCTGTTACATTTGATTGCAACCTAGAAATTGAAGATGGAGGTAAGAGCACATCAAATGTAACGCGAGCTGGGACTGCTTGACCATTTGATGCACTGGTCCAGGATATTCCACCATTTTCTGATGCTTTCTCCAGGCTATTCAGTAGTATCTCCGGTAAGTCCATTAATTCACAATCTTGATTTGCTTCTGTATTTGACCCTTTTTCATCGACGTCGCTTCCTAGCTGAACTGAATAGCCTGAATCTTGATTTGCATTGGGGATCATGTGGAACGAGAGACGTCTTACCTCAATCGGGTTCTGGTTTCCAACAGCTTGAACCTTGAGTGATAGGAGAAGAGGGGAAGTGATAGAAGCCTTTCCATTCTTCTTTGAGGAATTGGTTATTATCTCAGGGAGGACTGAAGTTGGAGAGCTCGAAAGGGAGGAATTGTTGCTCGAGTAAATCTCCGAAAAATTCTTCTCAAATGCGTCAGGTGAAGGACTTGTTTCTCTCGTCTGATCATCCTCATCCTCAGTCTCGTCCTCATGTTCATGCTCAGGCTCGACCTCATCCTCATCCGTCATCTCTGACATCCTTTCACTAGCTAACTTGATAATGTCGTCGAGCAATGCCAACACTATATAGGTAATATAAGAAAATCATTATAACTGCATATCGAAGCGAAAAATACAACAACATGCTAGTGTAATCCCACAACTGGGGTTTTGGAAGGGTAGAATGTACACAGACCTTACCCCTACCTTGGGAGGCAGAGAGGTTGTTTCCGACCCTCGGCTTAAGAAAAGCATATCAAATCAGATTGAAATAGCTAAGAAACAACTAAAGTGAATGGATCACTGCAAAATACTACAGAAAACATGACCAAGTATTCTGATAAAGGAACAATAACTACTCCAAAAAATCGCAATAATCAAAGTAGAAGAAACAATAGATAGTAACAGAAATCGATAGACAAGAGACTACAGAGAGATGATCATACCATATTCAAAAGCATTTAGTTTACTGTGGGAATTCTCTTTACATGTAATCATCCACTCATCATTTCCTGTCCACATTTCCCCAATTGATTTCAATATATCACAAAAGCATCTCACTTTCTGAAAAAAACAGGGTAACTTTGGTGAGCTCAATAAGTTGTGATTTTGCTTATAAACAACAGTACTGCATATATGCTAAAAGTGCTCAACTTAGGGAGTAAATTACCTCATGTATTGATGTCCCATCTATTTTTGACAACGAAAAATTCGGATTGATCGAAGGGAACAGTTTATGTAGATCTCTCAGAGTTGATATCAACAGCTGTTGAAAAACATGGCCATGACAGAAAAAAATTGGTTAAAGAGACACTTCTTGTTATTCTCTTCTGAAAATGGCATTGACATTTAAGTGAGTAAGGTGACAGTATGTTGCTTGGACTCTTCAAAAATGTTGACGGGTGCGTCTGATCCTCTAAAAGTAGTGCTTTCTGGAGGTTCCGATATAGGTGGCGAAACCAGGAACCTCGTGTGCTCAAGATTACGTATAGACAAACTACATAGATAGACACCTTATTTTGGCTTCAATTGACAACTAAATACTCCAACTTTGAGAATGCACATCATCTAGACACATCAGCTCATCCCCACTGTTTCTCGTGGACACCCAATGTTGACGTGACACATAAATTTTGGAGGTGTCTAGATGATCATTTTGCAAGTACGACTGTTCAACTGACACCGAGGAGGCTAGTTGAAGTGTTTATATGTGCATCCTCAAAGGTGGAGTGTTCACTTGCCAGTACTTGAGGCCAAGTTCAGGTGTCTTAGCTATGTATTACGCCTTTAATATATATGTATACAAGGTGAACATAATATAATTTCTCGATGAAGGATGTTCACTGACCAACCCTTCAACTCTACGTAGCTAAGGTTGTTGTCCGTGCAACAGTATTTTTGGAGAGTCCGAGCAACATAACTGAGTGATTTAACAAGTGTTGACGACAAACTAACAGAAGAAGTCATATATGTACCTCATTTGCAGATTCAGAGCCATCACAAGGAGAAAGATCAAGCAAGTGTCTCAATGTGATGATCTTGTTTCTTATACCTGTCATTATTCTGAAGTTACTAGCCACCCCACATGAATTTTGAAAAGTTGGACTTCTTGTAATTGCTTTCACCCCATTTGAACTATGCATTCTGGGACTTTTTGGTGCTTTCACCACATTTGAACTTTGCAATCTGGGACTTTTTGGTGCTTTCACTCCACATGCATTGCGCGATTTGGAACCTTTGTTTGTTTTTGATCTTCTTGGTACCAACATGGAAGGTAATTTCTTTATTACTCTAGTATGTAATCTCCTAGTTTTACGTGTGTCTTCTTCCTGAAAAAAATGATATTGTTAGTAATGGTATTATAACAGGGAGATCTCCATTGATATGTCAAAAATTCAACATGGGCGAGTTAAAAGGGAAGTTCAGTGCACAAAGCTCATGTTACACGCCAAGGAAGAGCCTGACCACATTGGATCTATTGTACGTATCTTTTTGAGGTGTCATTTATCAATTTATATGTTAAGGGATGCTTCGTACACAAACCTCTCACTATGCGCGAGGAAGAGTCTAACCACGTTGGCTTTATTGTAGGTATCATTCATCAATTTATAATATGTTAAGGAAAGGTTGGTGCACAAAGTTTCTATTATGCACGAGAAAAAACCTTAGACCACATTGGGTCTATTGTATTCAGGTTTACATTACATTTCTATAAGAATTTTTTTTTTCCAACATGTGACCTCTTCGTTACATGGCAACAACTCTTCCCGTTGCGCCCAATAATGTTCTCTCACCTCATGGTCAAAGTTAACTTTCTTTGATTTCCATAGAGGTCCCCAATATGGTTTACACAAAAGATTTCCATAGAGGTCCCCAAAAAAATGAATAGAAAAATTAACACATTTATGTTTGCATTTTGCATTCATGAACAATATTTTGGCATAATGAAAAATGCAATATTATGTTTTTCTTTTCTTCTTCATATAATTAAACAAACATTCTCAATATACAAACATGTTTTTATTAACATTACAAATTATATGAAAAAATATAGAAAAAAATTACCTTTAACAAAGAAGGTTTCCTGCGGAAAATGAAAGGAACAACACCACAGAATACCCCGCTTGCCATTTTCAACGAGTAATAACAAGTTACTTTTTTTATTCGGAAAAAGGCTTTTCAAAGAAAAATTAGGAAGAAGGATTAACGTTAAAAAAAAATTCAAATTCCTATGACCAAAATTTATGTTTTGGTAATAGAAATTTTAATTAAAGATGTTTGGGAAATTGTTGGGAAAAAAAAGAGATTTTTGCCTTTAGGCTTTTGAGGGAAAATTGGCTATTCCAAAATCATTGTCATGAGGACAAAAAAAGCTTTTTTTCTTTCTCTCCTTCGTTTCCAAAAGAGAGAGAACAGAAAGAAAGCAAAAAAGGTTCATTAATTATGTGGAAAAAAAAAATTATTGGTTTTTTTTTTGAGGCAAAAATAACCATTAATTTTGTCCTGGGGTTAAGTGATTTTTAAGTAATTAAAAAAATTTAGATAAATGGATAATTAATATTATTCAAAAATTATTATTATTATTATTATTATTATTATTATTATTATTATTATAAGATGTGATAAGATTTGTGTTGGATGGATCTTTTGCATGGATGGAATTACCATGGTTAGAGTCGGATTTAAGGTTTTAAATTTGATGAGTTTAATCTTTATATTAGGGGTTGTTTGGTTGATGGTTAAGAAGTGAATTATTCATGTATTAAAACGAACATAATTAGGAGTAACATGTTTAATGGTGGCATTTTGGCTGTTACGTATAATTCAGTGTATATGACTTCGATTATCGATTTAAAATCTCTCATAATTAAAAATTTGTGTATTATTTTATGTTGGATAGAAGATGAAATAACTAACACATAAATTAGTAATGCATAAATAAGTAAGTACCTTGCATAACTAATCACTCATTACTAATACATGCATAACTCTAATTAACCAATAAATAAACGACAAGAAAAGGTATTCAGTAATCAAGATATATTATGAATTTAGAGGTAAATTAAAAATCCATAAATTTCAAATTCTGACTTCACCATCAACCAGTATTACTGACAATTTTTTTTAACTTGTATATGATACAAAAGTTTCAAGCTGAATTTGTAGTTGTCACGAAAATTTTATAAATACATCAGATCTCTCTATTATATATAATTATTTTCTATAACAATATTTCATTATCCAAGTTCCTTTGGAGTCGATTTCAATGCTATATCATATTACATGTTCTCAATGACAACATTTTGCTATAACAACCATAAAATATCCGAACAAATACAATGTTATAGAAAAAATTGATTAAATGACTATTTTTCCCTTGGGAGAATCCTATCCTTGAAGACCTCCACAGTCAATCCTTTCTCCAAATAAACAATATTTGAGGGGTCAAATGGTCCTTTTATTCTGTCTATGCATTTGATCACTGCCCTTGCTGGAAGCACACTTTTTGATGGATCTGGACTTGTCCTATAGCTCAAGCATGATGAAAACCCCTAAAAATAATAAATAACATAATTAATCAAATATCCATATGGACAAATAACAACAAAATACTAATTATATATATATCATCAGACATCTCTATAATAACTACACAATATATTTTACTATAATCGCTAAGTTTTCTTTAGAATTAATTTTTATGTTATATTACTTTCTATAACATCACTACTTTATAACAGGTAAAAATACTAGATATTTTCCTTTTTAGCCAATTTTAAAAAGAATGACACATTTTCTTTTGACATAATTAATATTTTATCTATGTTGGACCCTCACTTATTTGGCAAAAATCCGTAAAGACGTACTCTTTTAAGGGTAATTTTAAAACATTACAAAATCTTATCTCATCATATTTCTTAAACTTCGTATTTAGTCAAATTAAATTATTAAATTGAGGCCTAAAAAAATAATTAACTATGGTACAAAGTATATAAAATTTTAGCCATTGAAGTAAAAAAAAAATTAAATTTACCTTGAAAATTAGAACTTCAACATCTTCCTCATCTACAAGAGCTTTCACAAGAAGAGCTTCATTTCTCATAGATTGACTATAAAACTCTAGCATTACTAATTCCGAATTATTATTATCATCTTCTTCTTCATCATCATCATCGTTATCGTATATAATTCTTCTCCTTGCACGGCAAAGCACAATTGCCAAAGACCTTCTGGTAGTCGATTTATGAGAAGTAATAAAGGAGGAGGATTGCGGAAGATTGACAATAGTTTGAATTGAGTTGGAATTATGATTGGGAAAATAGTATGGTAAACATTGTGAATTATTGCATTGGAATAATATTCTATGGTTCAACATGTTAGCCATAGGATAATGTACAAAAGGATGAGGTCCAAATTGGAGGAGGTCATTATAAACCACTTAATTTTTATTTTTGGGATAAATAATGTTTTATAGGGCATAAATTTATATTTTTATACCATATATAGTATTTATAACAGGGTATAAGTTGATTTTTAGGAGCAAAATAAAAGACCAGTTTATTAAAAGGACAAAATTGTGCAATTGATTCTTCTTTAAAAGGGTGAATTGGACAAATATTTTTTTTTGTTAGGGGGAGATTACTAATACAAAAATTAATGGCTACTTTCACAGTTTGAATCGATAACTTATTTCAATTACATTAATAAAATAGTGACTATTTCTGAATATTGTCCCATTATTTTGTCCATTGTATTCATTAGTGATACAGAATTTGCAAGCCCATATATCAATGCTGAAACAAGCCCAAGAAAAAAAAGCCCA